>APFE031485834.1:3290-59915 GCA_000404065.3 Pinus taeda
ATTGTGGTGGACATTTATATTGGAAATCAACTGCTGATAAAATCCTAAGGGCTGGATTTTATTGGCCCACCCTATTTTTTGATGTAAAGAAATATGTAACTTCTTGCCAGAAATGCCAAATTTTTTGAAGGCAAGAAAAAGTTGTTGCCTCTGCCCCTCAAGCCCATTTCCACTGAAAGACCATTTCAACAATGGGGTTTAGACTTCATTGGAGAAATCCACCCTTCATCCTCTGCCCAGCATAAATGGATTTTGACTGCAACAGACTACTTTACCAAGTGGATAGAGGCCATCCCTTGTAGGCAAGCCAATGACTCAGTGATCATGCAATTTTTAGAGACCAACATCTTGTCTAGGTTTGGCTATCCTGAAAAAATTATAACAGACAATGTTGTTGCTTTTAAATCCAAGAGAATGATCACATTTTGCCATAAATACCACATTACCTTAGGCCATTCCACAGCCTATTACCCTCAAGGTAATGGTCTAGCTGAATCCTCCAACAAAAGTCTGATCAACATCATTAAGAAATTATTAGGGGAGAATAAGAAAAATTGGCATAAAAAGCTTGTCAATGCACTATGGGCAGACAGATTAACCACTAAGAGATCTATTGGAACTAGCCCGTATCAGCTTGTTTATGGTATGGAAGAAGTATTCCATTCTTCTCTGGGAATCCCAGTGATAAAGTTGCTGCAAGAAATACAGGCAGAACCTAATTATATTCAGAGAAGGATCAATCAAACTATTCACTTGCAGCAGACAAGAGAGGAGGTCTATCAAAGAGCTTAAGTTCTACAAGAAAAGCTTAAAAAAATATTTGATAAAAGAACCAAAGCAGAGGATTTCTTTATTGGGGATAAAGTTTTGAAGTGGGATTCTAGGAGAGAAGATAAAGGAAAACATGGAAAAGTTGATTTCCTGTGGAGAGGACCATTTATCATTCAGACTGTACAAGGAAACAACACCTACTTTTTGAAAAGCCTGGATGGTATAGAGGCATATGATGGGCCAGTAAATGATTGAATGCTGAAGCATTATTTTGATCCGGTTTGTTGAGGAAATCAGCACTTTAGTTTGTACATAACAGTGTTTACTTTCTACAGTTTATTACAGCAATAGGATAGGGAATAAGATGCAACAAATTTTGAGGGAAAGGTAAGGAATCGAGCCACCTTATGGTATTAAATTTTGAGTTCATCAGAAGAAGTTGAAAAAGGAGACTTGGGAGCTGTGAAAATGATGACAAATATTCAGACAAGAGTATCCAAAACAGAGCTGCAATTATTGGAATAGATTCATGAGGAATACTTAGATATTGCAAAGGTATAGCTTTGTTGGTAGCAAAGGGAAATCCTCACAAAAACAGAAAGAAGTGAACATAAGGCTATCTGACCTGCTGTTCTTGACTTTTCACCAGGAAAATCCATCCCCAAGTGGAGCCATTGTTAGGTTCCTATACCAATAGGTTTCATTTTTCATGATTGACAAGAGAAGTGCCAAAAATGTTCATCCTTTCCATGCTGCAAAGGTTCCATATTTTGAAGAATTTCACTATGAAAATTTTCTTGATTCTTATTATGGTTTATGAATGGCCAGACAGCTTAATCCTTGCCAAGTTCATGTTTGAATTTGCTTGTCTTAGAATAGAGAATAAAGGTCTGTCCAAACAGTTCAAGCTTGGCAGATGAGTAGATAGGTAGAGAAGCAAAGGAGCCCAATTGCATAATCTGGGTCCTTGGAAGAGATAAGGGTAGATTTAGATAGGAGGGCAGCTAAAAGAAAAGAAGAGAATCAGGGTTTGCTAGTTCAAATGCACCCAATGAAAATGAAGAAAAAATGTTAGGTGTACTAGGCTGGGTAGGCAGTTTTGATGTTGTAGAAGCAGGTTTATGAGCAATTTTGTCCTTTGAAACAAGTTTCATCTCATGAATATCATAAGGTGCTATGGCAAGGTGGTTACAAAACAAATGGAGCATGACTAATTTCCCTCCTCATTTTTCCAACACTTAGTAACATCCCCCCAAGGACAATGAGATCTGCTCACTGCCCTTAGTCCACTTCATTTCATGGAAAAAACTAAGTGAAACTTTGTTTTCACCTAGGCAAAACAAGCCACATTTCTTGTGTAAAATGTTTTTATTCCATTATGCTAAGTTTCCCAGAACTTCATAACTTGCTATTCTTTCATTTCCCCATGCCTAAGTTTTTCACTCTATAAACTTAGCATTTATTCATACATATTCATCCCACATATTCATATTAACATTCTAACTCTATTATATAGCTCCTATATAATGTTTCCCTGCCCCTATTATATATAAAAATACATAAAAAGCCCCTTAAAAACTAATATCCTGACCCTAGGCACTATAGCCATTTATTAAAGTTCTTCGGGAATTATAGGTTCACTTGGAACCTTATAATAACCCCTTGCGCGCATATAACAATGGGTTTCATTTAACATTTGGTTAAATGAATAACCAACCCGCCCGAACCCAAAATCAAAATACATTGCAAAACCCCGCAAAACATTATAAAACACCGAAATATTATGGCGGGTCCCCGCGCCACAACCCCCGCTATTTCCCGTTCACCATCGATCGTTGGATCCAGGCTCTCAGATCCAACGGTGTGCTGCTGTATCGCGATCCCCCCCACGCTTGAAGTTTATGTTCCAGGAAAATGGCATTTTCGTCGTCGTACAGGGGACACGCAGTCACCCGCCCTGCTGTATCGCGACCCCCCCCCGCTCAATACCGCCACTGCCCAAAAATCGGTGTGATAATACAGCTTACCACCCGCTGCCTCCCCGCTGATGTCATGCCCACGTCATCTGCCACCTCAGCTCTAGGTCATCTGCCACATCATCCGCCACGTCACCTTTCGCATCCCGCTACATGACAAAAAATTACATCATGCTGACATCATTGCAAAAAAGCGACAAAAAGCCCGTAAAAGCCAAATTTTTCTTAAAAACCCACGAAAACGACATTTTCGTCCACTTCTGTTCATTTTTTTTACAAAGCCCGTGCATGCAATTTACGACGAGTCCGTCAACAAAACTCCAGTCCACCACACCAACCAGTTTATTCTGGCATTTGACTCAGCAATTCGACATCCCAACTTGCAAATTACTGGCAGTCGCGCCCAACACCCAAGTATTTATCTACTGCTCCCATAAACCTGCACTTGAAACTCTTTCAACGTAGATAAATGCCAAAAAAGCCCTATTTTGTATTGAATTCTACCTCCACTTTCCACACAAGTGCACTGAAACTACTCTGTTGTCTATTTTTCACCAAAAAAACTGCACATTGTGTATCTCTCTATAAAATTCGCCCAATAAGCTGATAAAAAATAGGTATTTGCCAAAGTCTTGTTCCCAAGCCCCCTAGTTTGACTTTTTGATGCAAATTTTCCAAAAAACGCCCAAAATTCGAGCTCAAATCATCAAAATGCTTTCAAAAAACGCACCATTACCTCTCCTTTTTCCTATTTTTACTGAAGAAACTCTGCAAACTTTGTGTCTCACTGTAAATTTTATCCTGTGAGGTAATTTAAAAAAAACGCTCCAGTTTGCAAATCCTATGAAAATGGCCCCAGAGCCACTATTTTACCCATTGTTGCTGTAAAGACCCACATTCCAATTAAAAACACAAGAGAATTTACAAAATGGAAGCCCCTGCTCCAATGGCCCTCAATGTTGCCCCTCTCAATGCTCCACATAAAGAACTTGAATGGTTACCCCTAGCTGACAAGGATTTCCATATTAATGACATAATGGGTAACAAATCTCATCTCCAGGCCTTCTGTGAGATCAGGAACAGCTACAGAAACAAAGCTGACATCTTTGGAATTTGGGAGTCCAATATGCCCATGTACTACCTCCCTTGTGTGAATGTTTTTCCTGACCTCATTCACCAATGCCATGCCAATTATGAGCCCACTCAAAGGGCAGTGATGTCCCCTGCTGGAACAGTTCTATTTTATATCACCTCTAAATCTATAAATAAGATGTTGCATTTTGAGCCAACTGGGCCTTTGACCCCTCTTTCCTTGGGACTTTTTCTTGACCAAGGTGCCAAACTGCCAAGTTCAGAGATAACCAGGATAGGTCAGTTATTTATGAAGCCAAATTGTCAACCTGAGCAACCTCCTCCATATCTAGACTCATGGTTTAATGAAGCAGGAAAATTTATTATTGACATGATAGCCTACATCCTGGGATTCAAAACCAGTGAGTATGTAGATGAAACCACATTGGTCCTCTTATCCATCTTTACTCCAGGATAGCCCCCCGTTGTCAGGTATGATTATGCCACCTTCATAGCTGATAAGATCCATGAGCAATTCATGAGCATGGACAGACAAAGAGTGTTTAAATACACATCATACATATATCATTTTTTGCTCTACTATCAGACAGATAGTTTTCAAGTTCCCCTCAGAAAATTAGATTTCAAAGGAGAGAGAAGGTCTGTAATCTTCTGGACCTCAGTCTTCCACCATGTTTACTACTCTCCTTATACTTATTGTGAATTCATTGATCTGTTCATATATCCAGCCACCTCTTTACTGATGACAAGTCCTCCAAATAGACTTTCTGGTGAAATGCAGAGAATTCTACAGCTCTCCAAGAGCTATAACATAGGTGAGTGGTACTTTTACCAGAATCACACTGTGATTCGAATATATGGCTGTGAGTTGGGCCCCTACAAATTGCCAAAATATGTGCCAATGCGATTGTTTGCACTGGAATACTTCAGACAATTTATCCAAGCAGATGTAATCCATTTCTGTGAGGCCAAGAAAAAGGCACAACTCAAAATAAGAAATCAACTAGGCCCTTTCACCTTCAATAAAAGGGAAGCTTGGCAAGAGGCTGATGATATTTTAGGGCACCGACTTAAGCTAAAACAGAGTTTCTATTGGGCACCATATGACCCCAATCATTTCATAAGTTATAGGAAATTGAAAAATAAACTGTCAGCAAAAATCCCTGAAATCCAGCAATATGCTAATCAACAAGAGTGGCTAGAGGGCACATTAGTTGAAGAGATAACTGAAGAAGAGAAATTGGAAAAGGAAATGAAAGAGCTTGAAAAAACACTTGACCTGGACTCTTTTGGACAGGTATCCTTCAAGCTGCCCCAGCACATTGGAGGTGATACATCTTTTGCTGAGAACTCACAGCAAACATCACAAAAGGCCAGTTCAGTAGCAGCAAAGGGCAAGGAGGTGATGGATACAGAACAGAAAACAATGGCAGATCATTCTACCACATCAAAAGAACAAGATCAAGGGAAAGTTCCCCCAGCTCAAACCAAGGCACCAGAAGCCCCTGTACTACAGACTCCTCAAAATGAGGAAAAGAGCAGAAAGAGAGATAGAGAAGAGGATACCTCTACCAGTGGACCAGCAGAACAACCGAGAGATAAGAGGTAGAGATTGAATCCCTATTCTGAGGAGGAATTTTTGGAAGAAACCACAAGCAGCATGAGGGATGAGGAAAGGACTGAGCAACAAACTTCTCCAATGGCAGGCACATCAACTGGTTCATTCCAGCAAGAGCTAGAGAGGCAGAAGAGTGTGGAAATTTCATCCACCAAGCCTCAAAGCAAGCAAGGCTCAGATATTAAGAAAACTTTCACCGAGATAAAGGCAAAGAATGATCCAATGAGGATACAACTTTATAATCATCTGATGAGGACAACACCCACTAATCAAGAAAGGCTAATGTCTGCTTATGATATCCAAGAAAAGAAGATGATCCTCAGTCATTTCAAGCCCAAAACATAGCAACCACAGTCAGCTACTGATTACATTAGAACCAATCTGGAAGTTCTCTCTAAAGACATCCACCCAATAGACCAGATTGAATTACACAAACAAACTGGGGAAATGGTGTACTCCACCTTGGCAAACAAGGCATTGCTCGCTCACAAACTGCAAAATTCATTATACAATACCTCTGCCCAATTAGAATTGGAAAAGGCTTCCTCCTTAGCTAAGGACAACAGGATTAAGTCCTTAGAAGAAATTATCATCGAGCTCAGGCATAATCCTAAGGATGCAAAGGGCATCAAAACACTAATAAAGAAGAAGGAGGAGGACATTGCAGCCCTCAAAAAGCAATTAAAGCTGCCAATTACAATGCATCCACAAACCACAGAAGTTGCACAGCAGAAAGAAGAGGAGGACATGGTAATTTTACTAATAAGGATGAATGAGAGATTAGCAGAAACAGAGCAGGCATTGGAGAAAGAAATGAAAGAGAAGCAGGGAGAGTCGACCTCCCAGCCACCTGAAGCAGCTCCAACAGGTACCACTGCTCCCCCCACAGTTACAGCAGCAGTCCCTCCTACTGTCCCAACATCAACAACAGGTACCTCAACTTCAGCAACAACAACAGGACCAGATACCAGCATGAGCATGGAAGAACTGATGAAAGCAGTAAAAGAGCTAGAAGTCCACACGTCAGAGCTTAAAGAGGCAAAAGAAATATTGGCCAAGCTAGAGGTAAGCTATGACAAATCTAAGATAACAGTCACAGAGAAAACCAGAGAGGTAAAGGCCTTGGAGAATAAGGTGAAATCCTTGGAAAAAGATCTCAGCCTTCATAAACCTCTAGCAGACATTAAAACAATTTTATGGACCAAAATTGGCCAGTCTATCACTGACCAATGGCAATCAATTCAAATGATCCATGAACAAATGGAATTGATAGAAAGGGCCCAAGTGGAAATTCAAAGGGCCATGGCATCATTGGGAAACATGCCTGAGCAGGCCAATAGACTAATCCATTTTTTGAATACTCATACCAGAGAACAGTTAGCATCTTTGGAGACCAGGGACACAACAGGCACCATTTTGACAGTGAAAAAGGTGCTAACTACGAGGAATTTTATACAGAATTTGGAAAGGAAGTTCCAAGAAATGCAGATGGAGATAAATGCCTTCACAGAGAAGTTTACAGTCTTGCAACAGAAGGGTCTACCCAGTTTATTAACCACCAATCAAAGACTGTTAACACATGAACAATATGCTCACAAGGTAAACACATATGTTGCCAATCAGATCACAGCATCATCAAGCACTTTAGAAGACACAGGACCTCCCTCTAGATAGAGCTTATATGACAAATTGGAAAATCTGTTCTATATTGAACATGAAATAAATCATCTTTTTGAAGTCCAGCCCAACTTCTACAGGTATACTGAAGCTGATGAAACATTAATAAAAATACAAAGACATCAGTTTCCAACAGACCAATGGTGGCAGAGCATGCTGGAAGCTTTACCAAGGTAATTCCAATTTTCCTTTATCATTTGCATTTAATTCAATGTCAAAGCACGTGGCACATATCAGAAAGGCAAAAAACAATAGAGGAAGGAGTCAAGCGAGGACTAGAACGCATTAAAGCGGAATCAAGCACAGATGAAAGGGCCGGGACAGCAACGCAGGAACGCAAAGTAAAGACACAACTACCAGCCGACTTCCTGAGTTAAAAAGTCAAAACATATCTTATCACTTAAAGCGGCCAGCACAGCAACAATTACTCCTGCATTCGCTTCTACATTTATTTCCCTTTTCAGAGTAGGTGGAGGAAGTTATTGCTTGATATCTTATCTACAAGATATTTTGTAACTCTCTTTTGTATAAATACCTCCCCAAGAGATGTATTCGGGGTTGGTGATTACTTCTCTGGACTGCGCTGTAACTTTGAGAGTTTTAATACAAAGGTTGTTGAAGTTCATTGTTGTTGGACCGTCTGAATGTGGATTTGATGTTTTAGCGCCTGCTACAGAATTCCTGTGTCTTTCTATGGATCAATAAGTTGTTCTAAACTGTGTCTTTTGTTTTCTATGTTTGCAAATTTCATATATGTTTCATAATCTTAGTAACAGGGAAAAAGAATAGCCCAGAATTTGTTTAAATACACTCTGTGTTCAATCTCTGTTGTTAATTATGTTTTCTTTAGAATTAGCATAAACAGGAATTCTTAGCTGCTCCTGTTTCCACTGATTCTTTCACTTTGAATATTTCCAAGGAATTCTTTATTGCTCCTTGATAATATTCATGCACTTTCCCTCTGCCAACATGATGAAGGATTCTTAACTGCCCTTCATCCATTGGCTTACATTCCATCAATTTCCAGATTTTAAAATTGTTCCAAGATCGATTATCTTGCTCTGTAGTATTGCCCTTTATCAAAGAAAACACACCTAGTAGTTCATCCTCATAGACTCCATTTTCCCAATGGAATAATTGTTTCAGACTTGCATCCCAGCTCTGTTTAAGATCACCATCCAACAAACTTAAAACAAAACCCTGTACATCATAACTAGCCTAAAAAACCTCAAAACAAAGCTAAATTATAAAGAGAGAGCCCTCTCTGGATGTAGTTTGGCTAGAAATTGCATCTAAAAGATTGGTTAGTGGTTACCGCGGCCGTATTCCCTTTTATCACAAGTTTTGGAGAACAACCTGAGTGATAACAGGAGCAACTACTGAGAAATTGGTCAGGAGGTTCGATAGGCCACCGTGTAGTGCACAACAGAGCCTCAAGCATTGAAGATAGAGTTCATCGACCTTAAAGAGCACATCGAGGACGTAATGACAGAGTGACTCGAGACGAGTCACATCTTTGTGTTGAGGGCCTGTTGGGATGGGGTCCCCCAGGTCTAAGTTTTGTCTAAATTTTGAATCAATTTTGATGTAATATTGTAAAGTCTTCGCATTTTGAGGAGCATAGTGCAAACAGTGCAAAACGTTTAGAGTCAAAGGGGATTTTAGGCAAGTTAAAGCCCCTTATTTTGTGAAGGGTTAGGTTATTTTGATTAAGTAATGAGCTCTACCCATGGTTTGGTGACGGTAATGTAATGTAAAAGCTATAAAAGGAAGACATCTAGGAGGCATTAATTAAGTTAAGTTTAGTTCATGAATGGGATTTTGAGTCTATTTTTTGTATAACTCTATATTCTGGCGAAGGGGAAGGCTTTTGTAATTGAGTGCGCGGAGACCTTGGGAAGTCCGCAACTGAGTGCGTGGGCCCCTACAACTATGTGCACAGGGTCAAAAGAAGTGTATTCATTGAATATCTGAGGCAATAAGGCCTATTTGAGGCAATTACATGTGTTTTCTGTATATTTATATGTTTTTGTGTCTAGGCTCAGTTATGATTCGATTCTCTAATATTGTTTTAATTGTATCGCGAAGGTCCAGATATACTTTTGTAGGATAACTTATGCATGTTAGAACAATTAGGCGAAGCTCATAGATCTATTTAAGTAGAAATCACTTTAAGTTTTTGATTCTAAAGATAATGGTTCGTGAAGGACAAATTGGGACCTATATTAAAGAAACGTCTTATTGCTACATCACATAACCTTTTGGATGCAAAAACATGGTTCTAGCATCCCCCAATACTGCCTTGGGTGAGACTGCAATCTGCGCTAAGTAGAATGTTACCGAAAGGGTTGGTAGTGTAGGGTTTTGTTGGTTAGCGTAGCTAACTCTAAGCTCGGTTCCAAGCCTCCTCAAGCCAACAACCCTACCATGTACAAATTTGGAATAAAGAGACAAAAGAGTCAAAGTCTATTGATGAATTGGACAAAAATATTTACACAAATAAGGTCACTTTCCTATCACATGAAAATTTGTTTCTAGGGTATTACAACACAGATCATGTATAGCCATATCCAGATGGAGTTTCTTCCAGTATTAAAAAATATGAAGACCTCCATGACAATGAAGAAGAGGAAGGTGTTATAAAGCTCAATGTTGATGATGAGCTTGTTGATGCAAATAAGATGAGCCATCCCTATCTATAACAAATCAAGAATATCTTTCCAATGAACTCACTCCCCAATTACTAGAGGAACCTGCAAAACAAGGAGAAACCAACTCCTGCCGGAGATAATGTACTTGATGATACACCAAATTCAAGTGATCCCCTTGATGAAAACTAGGTATAAATTGGAAATAGAGAGAATTGTAGGAGAAGTTTATTCTTCATCTTCTTTGATGGTAATCCTCTTATGAATGAGCAGAAGCACCTTAAGGAGAGAACTATAATTTTTTTTTTATGGAAGAGATAAAAGTGTTCCCTTGATTGAAGAACACTCAACATGTGAATGTGATGACACAATTTATACTATTTATGCTTCCTAATTTAAAGAAGACCATGCTTTTGAACATCAATTTAAAACCATATATATAGCCAACATGCATATCTAGGAAGCCTTTTACTTGGACCTAAAAAATGATATAGTCTCATAATTGTAAGAAATATGAAAGGATATAACTAAAAAAAACAAATACCTGGAATGAAAACAACAACTTATTTAAAATTTGTCTTCCTCCTTTTTTTTGACCATATAACATGCTCTTTGCGTGTAGTCTTTTGGGGCTAACATCATCCTATGTATAGAACCCATCTTTATACTGCACCTAGATAGTTGGCTAAGAAAAAAAACGTGGGATAGAACGAAAAGGGGTGAAAAATTCGCGTGAATGTAGAAGGTGAAGAGGAAATGTTGCATTTACTCCAAATGCAACTTAGATATAGAAAATGATCACCGTTCTTGCAAGGAAACCAAGCAAGGAGCTCCTCCAAATCATTTTATGTTGTGATCGACTTGGCCAATGACCTAAGGGCCATCTAAAATATTTTCTGCATTGGTGGGTAGCTCTTGCAAGCTAATATCACCAAATACAATGAAAGGGTTTTCATAGATTTGGACCGCTTCAAATTATATTATCCCAAACATGCAGGAAGATTCACCATTGGGCACGATGATTCAGTTCATCCACAAATGCAACGACCTCTTAGGTGACTTTTTCTTCAAAAGCTCACTTAGTCAAATTAATAGATTTTTTTTATTAATTTTACTTTTCTACAATTTTTTCAATTGAATTTAACCATGGTTACATGAATTGTAGTATAAAAATTGAAAAGAAAATTCATAACTCATATTTCATTATTTTAATATTTTCCTTAGGAGACCCATTTTAGACCTCAAAATTCCCAAAAAAAAAAATGATTTAGTGACTAGGGGTTTGGAAAAATCACTACAAAATTAGTTATTTAACTAACATGGAAAATGATAAATATATAATAGAAGATGATAAATATATAATAGACTTTGGTAGTAGAAGATAGTTTAAAAAATTATGTGGAAAGAACAAATTTTAAGTAACTTACTACAGATAACAAAATTCTATCTTGGATTAATAGGAAAAAAAAAATATGTAAAGCATTGAGAGATGCATATATAAGAGTAATGAAAATACACTCATCACTTATTTGTCCATTTGTCTTTCTATAGAGTAGTTTGGATGGAAATCTAACACATTTCAAGCGAAAAGAATAAAAGAGAAAGAAAATTATGTTAGATGGTTAATGGTTTTAAAGAACATATAAACTTTTCTTAATATTTTTTAACATTTAATTATTCGATATTGTATATATGGTTTGAAATTAAAGTTAGATGTGAAATAGACACTAAATTTCTTAAAAAACTATTATCAATTATAGAAAAGTTTAGAGTTTCTTTGATGAAGCTTACCCAGAAACTTAAAGTGATGTGGGGTTTGTGTATTGTTATTCCTAAAATAATCTCATCATTTTCTTTTTAAATTTATAATTAAACAATGTTCAGTTAATAAAATAGAACCTCTATGAGTTGCGACTTCTAAATATTGTAATATAACATTAGTTAACACAGTTACACATTTGTAAAACTCTAAATCAATGATAAATTAGGCAAACAACCCATACATAATTGATAATATATTGCTTTAACTTTCCATAATCCAATCCTTTAATGTAACGAAAAAATTGACCATAAATATTTTTCCCATGTCTTTAAAGAGCTTAATATAAATATTTAAAGAGCTAAATATAAATATAGATTAGTTGTTTAGAGAAACTCCTTTTTGAACATGACTCACGAAAAGGACTCGAGAAAAGGAACGCAATTATTAAATTCATTTGTTTGAGTTTAATTTATTTATTATACTTTACGATACGAAGTTTTTTTTTGGTTTCAGTGAAAAACCAATTGATTTCAATTAGTGTTTAAATTTTTTAAATACGTTTTATATATAATTTTAAAAAATTAATATAGATTTTGAAAATTTTTAAATTTAAATTTTTTTTTTTTATTAATTATCATATAGATGAAATTAAATTATAGAGTTATAAATAGTATTTGTCTATATATACACCATCAAGTGTTATTATAATAAACATATAGTGTCAATATTTATAATCAAATTTAATGAGTTGTGAATATTTGATTTTACATGTTATCATTAAAATGACATTAATAAATTTTATTGATTTGACATGTTATCATTAAACTATTTAATAGTTAAAATAATTAATACTTATCGTCACTATATACAAGACCTTGGTGGTAGTTAATGGGCTATTTTGTTTTGGTTTGCATTTATTAAAAAATATTCTCAAAAGTATGGAAAGTGTTCTCACCATCATATCAATACAGAAAACAACGTCGAAGACCATTTAGTAATTGACATAAATTTTTATTGTGATTATTTGGATGGAAATATATATTCCAAGGTGGTCATGGTAGTTTTAGTAATTATTATAAAAGCTTGTTGTTCGCCTATGCGAACTACTTTGGAAAGTTGTCATCCTTAGTAAATAGTAGACCTATATTGAAAGTCAATGACACCAGTTTTTTTATTTTTGTTTTCTAATTTTTATTTCTTAAATTTTTTCCTTTTTTTTATGAAACATTTTATTTTGAACTTATAATTTATTTAGACATAATATTTAAAATAGATTGAAAAACTCACGCGACATAAGATTATATTGATGACAACATTTCCATATTAGCACAACCACATTAGTAAATTTGGTTGATATATGTTGAAAGCATATAAATATGATTATTATTATTAAACATTATGAATAATATTATACCCTAAGAATATGAACCCTTAGATTTACATTATAAATGCAAGGTTAATTCTAAAAGCCCAAGGTGTTATAAACCCAAGAGAATAATATTAAATCCAAAGGATTAATATTATAAACCCAAGGTATATAAACCCTAAGATGAATATTATAAACTCAAGAGATTAATACTAAAAACCTAAGGGATTTTAAACCCAAGGTATATAAACACTAAGATAAATATTATAAACCCTAAAATAAACATGGTTGACCATGGTCGACCATGGTTGGTTTTCATATTGACATAATATTTGTCACAATGCGGCGTTGGACTATGGTTGACCACAATTGATTTTTGTATTGAGACAAAGTTTGTCACAATGCGACATTGGACAATGGTTAACCATGGTTGATTTTAATATTGAGACAATTTTTGTCATAATGAAACGTTGGGCCATGGTTGACCATGGATCACCATGGTTGTCACAATATGACATTGGACCAAGAGAATATTTGTCACAATGTGACCATGGTTATTAACAATGGTTGAGCGGGATTTATTTTGATATTGAGACAATATTTGTCACAATATGATGTTGTAACATGGTTGATCATGGTTGTTTTTCATATTGAGACAATCCTTGTCACAATTTGACATGAGACCATGGTTGACCATGGTAGACCATGATTGATTTTAAAGTCGAGACAAGTCACAATGCGGTGTTCGACCATGGTTGACCATGGTTGATTTTCACATTGAGACAATATTTGTCACAATGTGACATTGGACCATGGTTGACCATGGTTGATTTTCATATTGAGAAAATCCTATGATAAACCCTAAGATAAATATTATAAACCAAGGTGTTAGAAACGAAGGGCAAAAAGAGTGAGAATTCTAATTGAAAGAGGCCATTGGGTGATGAGGCACCAACCCATAGACCGAACTATCTAGAGAATTGTCCAATTAACATGAATTTGAGGCAGGAAAGTTGAAATATAGAGAGAGTGATCTTATCAAGGTGCTAGAGGAGCATGTGGGGAAGAGGTGGATGATCTAAATCACCATTGTTCATAGCACTAATAGCCTTTGAAGGAATTCCTGAACTAGAGTGGATGGTGTGCAAGATTTGTGTTACATGTGGTCCTGATAAGGGCGTGGGGACACCTCGTTAGGTATAATTTTATAAAGATTGAGAGTAGGCATTTGTTCGATTGTTAGAATGCACTGAATTGGCTTTAAGTAGATCCTCACCTGAGAAAATGTGTTGCCAAAATTATGATTGGAACCAAGGTTATGATTATGAGAGGTGGTGTTTATAGTCGTATCCTCAAAGGATGTAGGAAAGGGTGTTTGATTTTGATCATAAGTTATTATTCTGGAGTGATGTAGCATAATGATCAATCCTTGTGGAGAGGAAACATTGCCCGAGGTTGAAGCTGCCTCATGCATGTGATCTCAATAATGTTGTGAGATCGATGGAATGCCCATGGAAAGAATGATGTGTTGAGCAAAGGCATGGTGAGTGGAAGACATGTTGATTTCCACCTATTCATGAATTTTCATTAAATCATTGTGCGGTTGGGGGTGCCTGCGTTGGGCTACCCACCTTGGGGACTAATAACAAGTATCCTTAAACACTTACTTCACATACAAAAAATACATAACATCAAGCTTTCACTTTGTCGAATACTCCAATTAATTATAAACCAACTTAGATCCATCTTAACTCCAGATCTATCAAGCACTGAGGGGGATCAAATATTTCGGGGTGAAAACCTATTTTTTTAGTGAAAAACTTGAGGAAAGATTTGCACCTCGATATATTTTATCCCTTTCGACACTTGACAGATCCAAAGTTAATATGGATTTAGGTTGGTTTCAGTCATGTGCGGCCAAGGAAAATCTATCAAAGATATGATTAATTTTATCAATAATATGTAAATACATCTAATCTTAATATAATGATTTTAAATATGTTAAATATGTATGAGATTAATTTTGTCATTTTAATTTTAAATTTTCTTAGTTACCTCAATTTGTTGAGATGATGATCCAAATGGATCCAAGAAACACTCTCTATCTTCAAAACTTAAAGAAAATCATGCCAAAACCAAGGAAAAATCACATAAGAAAGCCTTTCAAACCACTACCGGGAGGCAAAAACACGTGAAATCAATGGAAAAATAGAGTCTCAGAGGTGGAATCAGTGATGCACAGTGGCCATTAGATCTGGTAGATCAATGGTCCAGATCTGAGCAGCGGATTGCAATCGGCAGTGACCTTCGGCAGGGATCCACGGGATCCACATAGGAGATGCGACAACGATCAAGGGTTATTGGCGCAGAGCTTATGAAAGTTGTGACGTTTGGTGGAGTTGATCTGGACCGTCGATCAAGCGCGCAGATCGACGACCCATATTACATCACCGGATTGCTATTGGGGATTGCAGAAGCGCTTACAACAGCCCAGGGATTATTGCAATGAGCTATTGCGATATCACAATCGGAGCAACCTAACGGAGTGGGGTTATGGTACATGCATACATGCGATCTGATGGACCAGACCCGATGAATATTATAAGTCATATTACATGGATCTTGAGATCTACCAAGCATCACTTTTAATGTATTTTGCAGTTTCGTTTGTTAAACGAAATGCGAAGGGGAAAGTGTCGATGCAATACGCTGGACCCGAAAGGGTACCTTAAGGCCATTGTATATAATTTCAAGTCTGGGGAAGGCCATCCCTAATGCATTATCGCAATTCTTAATACATTTATGAAACACAAGGGACAGATCCATTGCGATTTACGACAACAACCAATAGGCGGACCCGATGGGAGGATAGGGAGGATTTAAGGACTTTTGAAGTCCGAGATATTGAGTTTTGGGGTATTTTCTCTATGAAAATGCATTTTCACTATGAAAGCAGAGTGCGGCTGTTTCAGGAGTTTTAGAGGCCCGAGGCACTTTTACATTACAGAATGGGTGGCCACCTCCTCTCCATGTGTTAAGCAATGATTGTATAATGCTGGTAGAGGGATTCAAAGCGTGCAGAGGTCGGGGAGACCGAGAGACGAGAACCTAAAGCAAATAGGGAGCGTTGGCTTTAAAGCCATAGATAGATAACGCAACAAAAGAGGTAGTAGGGCATGCAAATGCCGAGACAGAGTTAGCACAGAAACAAAGAGCACTGAGGGATTCTGTGTACTCAAAGAAAACTTGAGAGGTTCAAGTAAAGCTCTTATTATTGTATTCTGTTGTGTGTGAGGCTCAAATTGAGCTCACTGTTGTAAAAAGAACTCTACTTAAAGACATAATAGAGAGGCCACCACTGAAGGCTCGACCAAGAGATGTAGCCCAGGAGTATTGGGTGAACTCCTCATTAATATTTCTGTGTCATGTGTTGTCTATTATGTTTTGTTTACTGCTTCATTGTCTGTGCATTTTGCAATCTTATCTATCCATTACTTAAAATGACATAGAAAAATCCATGCACATAAGTCTATAATACCTTATCATTGTCTTAGATCTCATTATCAGATCAAGTGGTATCATAGCTTTAGGTTGCTAAGGTTAGACAATCTTGCGTTGGACTGTTAGTGAATGATAACTAGGTCAAAGCTTAAATTAGGAGAAGGAGAACTGGTTGAAACTAACTAAGAAATTGGTAGAGTATATCCTAGGAGGAAAATGGCAGAAGAAATTCCCTTGGAATCAGACTCTCAGTTCATGGACAGTTTCATGACCATGAGAGCCATGGTAGAAGAAATGTATAAAGAATTTAAGAAAGGTCAAAGTGAATATTCTTCAGCTTCCAAACAAGACAAAGGAACAGAAGAATCTCTTCGAGATGACCATTCTAAAGGAAAAAGGAAAGGAAAAGAGGCTCCTCTATCCACACCTCCTGATAGTCCTGTAAATACAAAGAGGAAAACATCTTTGATTAAATTAGATGTTAAATTTTATTTGCCAATATATGATGGAGTGTTAAATGCAGAGAAGCTAAATAACTGGATTAGATAGATTGATGTGTATTGCAGGGTGCAAAGCATTGATTCAGACAGAAGTAAAATTTAGTTGGCCAGCCTACGCCTTGGAGGAATTTCCTTGGTATGGTGGGAATGCAGGACACAAGCTGACTTGAAGAAGCATGGTAAAACTCTTTCTGTCTGGAGTGAATTTGTTTCTGAAATTAAAAAACAATTCTATACACTAGCTTATATGCAGCAAGCTATGATGAGTTGACAAATTCTTCGCCAATTGGGCAAAGTGTACAAAGTTACACCCAAGAATTTAGGAAAAGAGCTTTTATTCTAAGCATTTCTTTAGACTCACCTAAAACTTTGCTGAAGTATATAGGTGGTCTACATAGTTATTTGAGGCACACCATTCTCAAGTTTAAGCCTACTAGCATAGATGAGGTATCTGTTCAGGCTACCCATCTAGAGGCAAGAATGTGAACCCAGAGATTGGAGGATCATCAAAACCCATTGCAAGCAAGAACAAGGAAAAGAGGAAGTGGAAATGGAAAGAGAGGAAGGCAAATATTGTACAAAAGGCCAAACCTTCATGCACTCACTACAAGAAGGATGGAAATGATGATGAACATTGTTGGTATTTGCATTTGGAGCTGAAACCCAATAATTTCAATGGCAAGAAGAAGAAGATTGTTGTTGCCATACAAAAAAAATTGGGGTCAGACTTAGGTGATGAAACAACAATTGTAGCCACAGGTATAAAAGGTAAAATTTTAAAGCATCTACTAGTAATTCCGCACAAACTATTGATAGTGAAGAAAATGAGAGGAAAAGGCATGAGCTTTGTCATATTAGAGTTATTTCCAAGCACCAAAAGATTGATACTTTGTTTGATAGTGGCTCACAAGTAAACTTAATTTCTGAAGTAATTGTAAAGAAGCTGGGATTACTAACCACACCTCACAAGAAGCCATATCCATTGGGTTGGGTATGTGATAAAGAAAAGCTACAAGTGACTAGACAATGTAAACTTAGGTTTTCTTTTGGGTCAGCATTTGTAGATGAGGTTGAGTTAGATATCGTTCCCTTGGATATATGTCGAATTGTTTTAGGAAGTCCTTACTTGTATGATAGAAAATCCATTTTCTATAGAGCTGAAAATAAGTATCAACTCTTTAAAGATGGAATCGAATATATTGTAATAGCTCATAAACTCAAGAATAATTATACTCTCATAAACTCAGGGCAGATGAAAAGAATTGTAAATTCATGCAAGAAATTTTTACTGATGGTTGTAAAGGAAAAGAAACCTGATAAAACCAATGTATTTGAAGGCTATGATGCTAAACAACAAGCTGATTTAGAAAAAGTTGTTTCAGAATATGATATCTTATTTCAAGAACCTAAAGGTCTGCCACCCAAAAGGGAAATTGTACATGATATCAGTTTGTAGCAAGATGCTCCATTGCCTAACATCGGAATGTACAGGTTATCTGCTTTAGAGAATGGAGAAATCAAGAAGCAGGTACAGAAGCTGCTCGAGAAAGGGTTCATACGACCAAGCACATCGCCATGTGGATCCCCAACAGTGTTGGTGAGAAAGAATGATGGTTCATGGAGGATGTGCATTGATTACCGAGCACTGAATAATAACGATCAAGAATCGTTATCCCCTTCCTCACATTAATGATCTATTGGATCAACTGAAATAGGTTGTTTACTTTTCCAAGTTGGACCTACGTAATGGTTACCATCAAGTCAGAGTAGCAGAGCAAGATGCATGGAAGACTTCTTTCAAAACAAAGCAAGGGTTGTATGAATGGCTAGTTATGCCTTTTGGTTTAACTAATGTTCTTGCCACTTTCATGAGAGTAATGAATGATGTACTCAGGCCTTTTATTGATGATTTTGTAATTGTATATCTAAATGACATTCTTGTATTCAGTAAAACACGGGAAGAACATTTAAAGCATGTAAAGCAGACTCTAGATGTTTTGAAGCAAGAAAATCTCTATGTTAAATTATCAAAATGTGAATTTGGAAAAACATCTTTGAATTATTTGGGTCATATTGTAGGGGGTGGTGAATTGAAGATAGATCCCTCTAAGGTTGCAGTCATTGTAAACTGGCCTAAGCCCAAGTTTGCTACAGAAGTTAGAAGCTTCTGGTGGTAAGCCCAGTTTGGAGAAAGTTTATTGCTACTTTTTCCTTAATTGCAGCTTCCTTACATGCTTTTGAAAGATTGAACAAGGTGTTTCAGTGGGGAGGCAAACAACAGAAAGCCTTCGACACCTTGAAAGAAAAAATTAGTACAACACCAGTACTAGCATTGCCAAATCTTCAACAACCATTTGAGATCGAAACAAATGCTAGTGATTATGCCATGGGAGCAGTGTTGATTCAACATGGTAAACCCATATGCTACCATTCTAAGACTTTTAATTTTGCAGTAGTTAATTATCCTACATATGATAAAGAACTGTATGCATTAGTTCAGAGTGTGAAGAAGAGGAAACATTATTTAATGGGCAAAGAAATAATAATACATACTGATCATCAGCCACTTCAGTACTTGCACTCACAAACTAAACTGCAACAGTCAAGACACTATAGGTGGATGGGTTTCCTATAGCAGTTTTATTTAGTCATCAGATATAAAAAGGGCATACACAATAAAGTTGCAGACATGTTGTCTAGACCAATCATAAATGCATCTACTATACTTAAGCATAACTCTGTAATGCATGAAAGCTACATTGAACAATATTCTCAAGATATAGACTTTAAAGACGTATATGCAGCTTTAAGTAATGACATAAAGGTAGAAGAATTGGATTACTATATTAAGGACCGACTCTTGTATCATTTGGGAAAGCTATGCATTCCACAAACAAAGAGAATTAACATAATTAGGGAGGCACATACTTCCCTGATATCAGGTCATTTTGGTGTTAGTAAAACAGTTGCAGAACTGCAAAGATACTGCTATTGGCCAAAAATGAATGAACTAGTTTATAGATATGTAAGAGGGTGTACCATGTGTGCTAAAAGTAATCCCAACAATAGAAAACTAGGCTTGTACACTCCACTGCCAGTTCCTTCCCGTCCTTGGGAAAGTGTTTCCATGGACTTTGTTGGGGGATTGCCAAAATCTAGAAAGGGACATGACTCTTTTTATGTTATTGTGGATAGTTTCAACCAAATGTGTATTTTAATACCTTGTAAAAAGTAGATTACAGCTGAACAAACAATGAAATTGTTCTTTCAGCATGTCTAGGTGCATTTTGGGTTACCCACTTCCATAGTATCCGATCGAGACTCCCGGTTTGTTGGAAAGTTTTGGTCAAGTCTGTGGGAATTAATGGACACCAGAGTGAAGAAAAGTACAACCTTTCATCCATAGAGAGATGGCCAGCTAGAGGTAGTCAACAAGACAGTGATCCAGTTGCTCAGGGGTTATTGCAGCAAGCAACCCAAGCTTTGGGGTGAACAATTATGTTATGTGCAACATGCCTACAACCGCACTAAACATTCTTCTACACAGAGATCTTCTTTTGAGACTCGTTTTGGTTTCATACCAAGGTATTCCTTTTATTTTGTCCTTGAAAAAGACATAGCAGTAGCTGGACACAATGACGTGGACAAAGCAACCGGGTTCATTGAACAGATCTAAGAAATTCACTAAGCACTGCAGGAACAACTGGAAAAGAGCCAAGCCAAATACAAGGCAAGGCATGATAAACACCAAGTGGAGCACAACTTCCAAGTTGGTGATCAAGTCTGACTGTATATCAACAAGGGTAGAATGCAAGGTGAAGGAAAGAAGCTGAAGCCAATAAGGTATGGGCCTTTTAAGGTACTTGAGAAAATTGGTGAGAACACTTTCCACCTTGATCTGCTAGCATACATGCACATCTATTCAGTAGTAAATGCAGAAAATTTAAGATTTTTTGAACCTTTTTTAATTGAAGATCCTGAAGAGCAAAGTCAATTTCCTTCCATTGATGATCTGTTGCTTGAATACCTCAATGAGCTGCATGAAGATACAGTTCTAGACAGGAAGCTGAGGACAACGCAGAGAGGGGACATGGAGTACCTTAGAATTGGACTCAAAGGTTCAAAACCGAGCAGTGCAAAATGGATAGAAATTGGGCAAGTGAGGCAACTATATCCTCACTTAAACAATGCTTAAAAACCAAATTTTGGTGGTCCAAAATCCTTTTCAGTGGGAAGGTGTGATCCAAATGGATCCAAGAAACACTCTCTTTCTTCAAAACTTAAAGAAAATCATGCCAAAACCAAGGAAAAATTGCATAAGGAATCCTTTCAAACCACTATCGGGAGGCAAAAACCCATGTAATCAATGGAAAAATATATTATCGAAGGCGGAATCAGTGATGCACAGTGGCCTTCAGATCTGCTAATCAACGGTCTAGATCTGAGCGGCAGTTCGCAATCGGTGGTGACCTTCGGCAGGGATCGGCGAGATCCACATAGGAGATGCGACAGCAATCAACGGTTATCAGCGCAGAGCTCATGAAAGTTGCGATGGCGATTGGTGGAGTTAATCTGGATCGTCGATTAATCCCAGATCGACGACCCATATTACATCGTCAGATTGCTATTGGGGATTGCAGAAGCACTTACAATGGCCCAGGGATTATTGCGATGAGTGATTGTGATATCGCAATCAGAGCAGCCTAACGGAGTGGGGTTATGGTACATGCATACATGCGATTCGATGGACCAGACTCGATGAATATTATAAGTCATATTACATGGATCTTGAGATCCTCCAAGCATCATTTTTAATGTATTTCGCAGTTTCATTTGTTAAATGGAATGTGAAGGGGAAAGTGTCAATGCGATACGCTGGACCTGAAAGGGTGCCTTAAGACCATTACATATAATTTCAAGGTTGGCGAAAGCCATCCCTAATGCATTATCGCAGTTCTTAATACATTTATGAAACACAAGGGGCAAATCCATTGTGATTTGCAACAACAACCAATAGGCGGAACCAATGGGAGGGTAGGGAGGATTTAAGGACTTTTGAAGTCTGAGATATTGAGTTTTGGCGGATTTTCTCTGTGAAAACACATTTTCACTATGAAAGCAGATTGCAGCTGTTTCAGGAGTTTTAGATGCCCGAGGCACTCTAGTGTTACAGAATGGGTGGCCACCTCTTCTCCATGCATTAAGCAATGATTGTATAACGCTGGCAGAGGGATTCAAAGCTTGCAAAGGCCGGGGAGACCGAGAGACGGGAACCTAAAGTGAATAGGCAGCGTTGGCTTTAAAGCCACAGTCATAGAACACAACAAAAGAGGCAGTAGGGCATGCAAATGCCGAGACAGAGTTAGCACAGAGACAAAGAGCACTGAGGGAGTCTGTGTACTCATAGAAAACTTGAGAGGTTCAAGTAAAGCTCTTATTATTGTATTTTGTTGTGTGTGAGGCTCAAATTGAGTTCACTGTTGTAAAAAGAACTCTGCTTGAAGACATAATAGAGAGGCCACCACTGAAGGCTGGACCAGGAGATGTAGCCCAGGAGTATTGGGTGAACTCCTCTTTAAATTTGATGTGTCATGTGTTGTCTATGATGTTTTATTTACTACTTCATTATCTATGCATTTCACAATCTTATCGATCCATTGCTTAAAATGACATAGACAAATCCATGCGCATAAGTCTGTAATACCTTATCGTTGTCTTAGATCTCATTACCAGATCAGATGATAAATATCGTTAATAACTTTAATGATAAAAAATGATGAAATAAGAAGGTACTCAATTACAAATAGTATTCATTATGATCAAGCTCAAGCTATTTTCTTCTACTATTCTTTTCGTCACCCTCGTTAGTTTGTCATATTTTCACATCGATTATATGAAAATGACAGTTGAAGTCATAAACCATTTAAATCTTTAGCTCAACTATTGTAGTAAACATAATACCTTGTCTTTCTTGCTCTCCAATATTAATAGGTTGAATTACTATAATATAAAAATCAATGTACATTGCCAATAATGTTTTGTACTTACATTAAAATCAATGCGCATTGTTAATCCAATCAATTTATAATTAATATACCATCATACATCCAATTACATCAAATCAGAAATCAACATCTACATTGAAATCAATGCATCTAATGCAAGAAATAAAATAAGATTATAAAACAACTTCTAGATTTAAATCAATGCATTTAATACAAGCAATCAAATAGGATTAGAAATCAACATCTACACTCAAATAATTGCATCTAGTGCAAGTAAGAAAATAGGATTAGAAACTGACATCTACACTGAAATCAATGCATTTAGTGCAACCAATAAAATAGGATTAGAAATGACCATCTACACTAAAATCAATGCATTTAGTGAAACCAATCAAATAGGATTAGAAATCATCGAAATCACCATCTACACTAAAATCAATGCATCTAGTGCAAGAAATATTCTTCCCTCTCTCACCCCTTCATCTATATCTATATCTCCTTCCATCTCTCCTTCTTTGTCTCTCTATCTCACCCCCTGAAACACACATGCTCTCTCACTCCATATCTATCATTCTCTGTGTCCCTCCCTTCCTCTCTCCATCTCTCTCTTCTTCCCTCTCTTCACCTTCTATCAATATCTCTATGTCCCTCTGTCTCTCTATATCACCCCCAAAGCATACACTTTATTTCTCCAATCAATCTATCTATCCCTCCATCATCCTCTCATGTTCTCTCTCTCCCTCTTCCCCTTATCTCCCTCTCCCTTGCTTCTATCTCTCTTTCCTCCTATTGTCATATCTCACTCTCTCTCTCTCTCTTCCCCTTCTCTCCTTCTCCCTCGCTTCTATCTCTCTTTCCTCTTGTTTTCCTCTCTCCCTCTCTCTCTCCATCTTCCTTATCACTCCCTCCCTCTCTCCCTCCACCTTTCTCTCTCTATGTATTTCTTCTTACCTCCCTCTCTCTCCCCATCCAACTTTCTCTTTCGCTCCTTCTATCCACACTCTCACATCCTCTCTCTTCCTTCCTCTCTATCCCTTTCTCTCCCACCTCTCCCTCTTTCTCTCTCTTCACCCTCCAACTCTATTATTATATCCCCTCCTGTCTCCTTCTCTCCCCCCTTCTCTCCATCTCTCCTTCTTTGTCTCTTTCTATCACCCCCAAACATACACACTCTCTCTCCATCTCTCCCTTGTCACTTCCTCTCTCCCTCCACTTCTCACTCTCTATGTATTTCTTCTTCCCTTCCCCTCTCCCTCTCCAACTCCATCTCTATATCCTTCCCACTCTCCTCCTCTCTCTCATCCTTTCTCTCTCTTTGTTTCTCTCCTACCTCCCTCTCTCTCTCTCTCTCTCTCTCTCTCTCTCTCTCTAATTTCCCTCTCTCTCTCCCCCATCACTCTCCTCCTCTCTCTCATCCTTCCTCTCTCTCCTTTTCTATCCTACCTCCCTCTCTCTTCCCCCATCACTCTCTCTCTCTCTATTTGCACTCCAATCCTCTCTCTTCCCCCATCACTCTCTCTCTCTCTCTCCTCACCCTCCAAATTTTTTATTATATCCCCTCCTCTCTCCTTCTCCCTCCTTCTCTCCCCCTTCTCTCCATCTCTCCTTCCTTGTCTCTATTATCTCACCCCTAAACATACACTTTCTCTCTCCATCTCTCCCTTGTCACTCTCTCTCTCTCTCTCTCTCCACTTCTCGCTCTCTACATATTTCTTATTCCCTCCCTCTATCCCCCTCTAACTCCATCTTTGTATCCCTCCCTCTCTCCTCCTCTCTCTCAATTCCTCTCTCTCCCTTCTCTCCTACCTCCCTCCCTCTTCCCCCATCTCTCTCTCCCTGCCCTCCAATCCTCTCACTATCTCCATCCCTCTCTCCTTCTCTCTCTCCCCCATCCATATTTGTATATCCCTCTCCCTCTCTTACCCTTCTCTACCACTCTTACTCATCTCCCTCTCTCTCTCTTCATTCTTCCTCTCCCCTCTCCTTCAGTTTATCTCCATCTATTCCTTGTGACTCTCTCTATCTCTCCACCTCTATCACTCTATGTATTTGTTCTTCCCTCCCATATATATATCTAGAGTTAATATATATCATGATATATTAATATATATTATAATGATGATGATGGTGGTTAACATCCGCTGAAACCAAATTGGTCTATCGGACCTATAATTTTCGTAGTTCTTAATTGTCTGGCTTCTTGTCTTTCTTGGCGAGATTGGTGTTGTAGTTTTCTTTTTTTTCTTTACGGTCTTCCAACTTCCTTTATCTTGCATCTCCTTCATCTCTTTTGGTTCTTGGGACATTGGTGTCTTAGATTCGCGATCTATTGTGTTCATCCTTTTGAAGAGAGTCAGAGAAGAAGTTTGGTCTGGGAGATCTGCTTTACCATTAAATGAAGATTTATTTTGTGTGGTATTCGAATCCTCATAATTGTTGATGCTTGAGGGGTTGTCGAGTTCACTTTTTTGTTGTTGGGCGGGGCTTTCCCCCTACTTTTCTTGAGAGTTGTTTCTTTCTTGCTCGATTTCTTGCGATTCGGAGTTTTCTAGAGAGTATTCTTCCTTTATGACAATGTAATGTTATTTTTGTGCTCCTTCCCACCATGTAGATCTGTGGTGATTCTTTCTAGCATAATTTTTCTGGGAGGCTTTTGGGCAATTTTTGGCTAGATGGCCTGTCTCAAAGCAAGATCGACATCTGAAGAGGACACTTTCATAATCGAGGACACTTACTTAATACAAATTTAATATTGTATTAATCCAAAGTTATTAAATTTAATAATATTAATATTATAATATATTAATATGAATATTAGAGTTTATAATTTAATAACATTAATCTTTTAATATTAATATTAGGGTTAATGATATTTTTTACATGGTATTAATAATAATTTGGCCCATAGGTTTAGTATATAATTAAATGTTGATTTCTAATCCTATTTGATATATTTTTATTTATTTGCCATACCTCTTTATACATATTATTTATTTATTTATTTACCAAACCTCTTTTATAAATATGGTATTTGACCCATGGTATTTAGCCCATGGTACTTGGCTTCACCTACATAAAACCTCTTTTTTAAGTTTTTGTAAATATAAAGAGATTTATGGAGTAAATATAAAAATATGTTTTATTTATTTACCATACCTCTAGTTTATTTATATTTATATTTATTTACCATATCTCTGGAGTAAATATAAAAACATGTTTTATTTAATTACCATGTTAGTATCGATATCTTCATCCCTCCATCGGTGATCAAATTTTTCTTTTTGCATGCATATTAGATGTCCCATTTGATTAGCTTCATTCCATTAGGTAATGGATCAACTGATGGTAGTGGTTCAATGTCAATTTCCCTCATGGCATTTACCAGCTAGCCTGTTTTCACATGTTCAGGTCATTTACTGTCATTTTATTTCATTCCATTTACCAAAATCATTTTTAGTGTTTAGGTCTCACTAGGTCTAGGGTTTGCCACCATGGTCATCAAAAACTAAGTCTAATAAGTTCATAAGGTCAAAATTTCACTAATGTTATGCTCAATAAATGATTTTTACCTCAAAACTCTGTTTTGAGGTGAAAACAGAGTTTTCTATTTCTATGTACAAAATTTATGTAGTTTGAAATGTTTTCTATATGTAATAAGTTCCAGCTGTTGCCCTTGCTCACCTTGCCAACTCCAGCCACTGCAGACAAAATCAAAAGCATCAATGCATCAGTTTACCAAATGATCAAGAAAAGTCAATTCAAATTAAAAAACAGAGCTTATGACCAAAAGTGACTTTGACATTTGAAATAAGTAAAAATTAAAAGCCATCCATATATAAAGTGAAAGGAGTGTCATTCATCATTTCATTGTGCAAAATACCCTTGGAGAGCAAAAAATCGCGATTTGGAGGCAAATTGAGCTAAGAAAGTTAAAAACCCTGTTTTCCAAGCAAACTTGCTTGGTGCTGCGCATCAGAGGCAGTGCGCTGCACATCAAACTGGCACTGTGCATTAGTGACTTTCTGCCAGTGTTAATCTGCACGGGTGCTGCACATTGGGCCCAGTGCATTGTGCATCAGTCCAGAACTTGCCAAAACGCTCCAAATCACTCAATAACCCTCACAAAAACACTGCATTTCTCTTCTACAAGTAAGTCCTCATTGCATTTGAGCTAAATTTGATCTTCTACATGTGTTCTTCACAAGTTTTGCATTTTGAAAATTAAACCCTAGCTTGTCTTTATCATTTTCCATTTCATTGTAAAACTTTCACTCCATAACCAAAACCAACATCATTTTTCCCTTTTCTATCTTACATTGCCCTAAATCAATCCATTAATCTCATTTTCCATATCCCACTCCCCTAAGACAACTCATTCCCTTCATCAAACCCTAAATCCCTCACAAAACCCTAGTTTCCCAAAACCTATCCTTTCATTCCCCATTAGTAAAATCTCTTCATACTCATCTCCCTTATCCTCCCTCATTACCATTTTCCACCATATTATCATCATATCACTTCGCTAAGACAAGCACCAAGCACCATGGCAAGAAACAGTGAGTCAAGCTATGAAGAAGAAACAGTAAGTGACAATTCAAGAGAAAGAAATGTACAGCCTAGGAGACCTCACAAGGGTGGGAAAATTATCAGAGAGGAACCCATTAACATTGCTGAACTCCTTGCTTTCCCCCTTGCTACCACTTGTTTCAGATACCAATCTTGCTTTGAGTTTTGTGAGATGGTTGAGAGGGCTAAGTATCATCATGAATTAGCAAGGCAAATTGTCATAAACATGGAGAACAATATGGTACACCTTGCTGGGACCAATTTCACTCTTTCACCAGCTATTATTGTAGAAGCAACTAGAATGCTAGATGTAGGGGAAAGGTGGAACAAAAGACAGAATATCAGCAAACAACATTATGAACCATATATTAAGGCCAAATATCATGATAAATTGAGCAGGGTGTTTCCTTTCAAGTTCTTGGAGGACCGGTATGTTCCACTTATGAAACTCATATTTAAATACTTCACATGTGAGGGTAGGTTCTCCAGACTCTATGCCTATCATATCAGATTACTTATGCACTTCATCAGGGTCAGAATGATGATTATTCCATATTCCATTTGCAAAAACATAGAGAGGATGACTGTGATTGCAAAAAGAAAACCACACCCACAACAGCTCAATAGTATTTATAACTTTGTTGTCATCAAGATTATTGTTGTGCATCAGCCCACTCAGTTGGGAGTGCCATGGGAAACCTTCATTGCTCATGAAATCTTCAAGGGGCCTCAAATT
Organism: Pinus taeda; assembly: GCA_000404065.3. NCBI lineage: Eukaryota > Viridiplantae > Streptophyta > Pinopsida > Pinales > Pinaceae > Pinus > Pinus taeda. The sequence goes on from APFE031485834.1 coordinate 31,509, forward strand.
TTTGCAGATCCTCAAGAGGAAGGTGAACCTTCCAGGAAACAAAAAGAGCTTGAAAGAAAAACTGAAGAGGCTCATATTCATGTGTTTATAACTTATGAAAAAGGCACCAGGAGACTTTTTGTAGCTTCCAAACGAGTATTATCTCCACCAGGGGTGGAAAGGGTCTCGTTTTCTTCACTGGATCACAGGTAAATGTTATCTTCACCTGGGGTGAAAGGGGCTTTGCCTTCTTCTTCAGCTGAATAGGTACAGGACAAAGGAAAGCAACAATTGCATGATGAAGGGCATTCTAAAGGGCAAGACAGGGATTTTGTTTTGGTTGAGGAAGATGACATTGATTTGGGCTCCCAAAACTCAAGACTCAAGGATGTGATCATTAAATAGAAAGAAGTTGAAATCCGAGCCTTGTCACTTGACCTTGAGAGGGATAAATGGATCATTAACTTCCTTGAGCAAGAGAACAAGCAATTGGAGGACAAAAAAACAATTATGGAGCTACACACCATTAGGGAAAACTAGCAAGTGACAAAAAGAAGAAAAATCAAGATGACATCACTAGAGCAAGAGACAGAGGCTGACCGAGAATCATGTTGGAAAGAGTGAATATCCACCTTGAGAAGCTTCTTGATAAGGCTAACAAGGAGAAGAAAATGTTGTGACACATGGCTTACCATTACTTGGCTCGGAATAAGATTTGCAAGACATGGATAAGAAGCCTAAAAGCTAAGTTAAAGAGAGCCTTAAAAGCCAAAAAGGAGCAAGATAAACTTAAAATTTTGGTTGAAGCTTCCTTGGATAAGAAAAGAAATTAGTAAACTTGCCTTTTTCCAAATTGGAAGCAATTTCGAATTTTTTTTTCATTTCACAATTTTTAAATGCAAAACATAGGAATTTTCAGCTGATGCACCGTGCCATCGACGCTGCACATTGAGTTGGCTTGGAATTTTACAAAATGGCTTGCATTTTTGGATTCCTCATGTAAAAATACTCAAACCCAGAAAGTTTCATGAAATTTGGAGGAGATATGGGCCACCTAAAGGGCAAAAAACACCTAAAAAATGCCCTCTCTGCCACTTTTTGGACCCACAGGAACCAGTCTTGGGAGAAGTGATTTTTGAAGGGGCAAATGGACTCCAAATCCAAAAATTCCAGTTATCCTAGAAAGTAGACAGGCAGAGCTTTCCAAAAAGCTATCTTGGGCTTGATTTGGTGAATTGGGAGGCCTTCAAACTCAGCCTTGAAGTGGAACTGCACATCAGACTCAGGGCGTTCTGCATCAAGCAAAATTTTGCCAATTTTGCTTAAGAACTCAAAATTTCTCCTATTTTGCTACCAGTTTGATTTTTTCTTCTCTCTTTGGTAATTTAATGATGTAATATGATGTAACTTGATGTACTATGATGTAAATATGATGAAAAATGACTTAAATAGGTAGATACACCAGTTAGAGTTGGTTTGAGGATGAATGAATCAGTTTCCATAGTTGTAAAGGCACGTTGTTCCACTGCCTATTTTTCAGTTCCTAGTTTAGATCTTGTTGAGACAGCCCCTTGACTCATGGATTCGACCCCTGATGGCTAGCATAGGTGGTTTGATGCCTATATCTTGTACTTTCTTAGTCATTTGTCAAGGTTGGACTCTTATGGGTGCATTGAGCTACATGTAAATCATTTCTGTAGTTTGGCAAGGAAATGAACTAGGGTTTTGCAGCATTTTGTGGGATTCTTGTGGTAATGTGTATTAGCATTGTTTTCTCCTCTGTAATTTAGTTTTCTCTTATGTGTATATGTGCCACCATTTATCTTTTTCAGCATAACTAAATGTATTAAGATAAATAGGTGGAATCCATTGATATTCAGTGCTCTGCCTTGAGGATACATTTAGTTTTTAATGTTTGCTGATGTTTGAAGATGACTCATGAACCTTACATGCCCTCTCCAACTCCTCACTGGTCTTAGACTCACCATCACATCCAATTCAAAGTGCCAAAATACCTACCTACCTCGCCCCACAGAACCTCCGGCAAATCTGAGTTGATTTCCTGGACCTAAAGCTGCCTTCCCCATCTGATCCAACAACCAACCACTAAAATCAATCAAATTCCTCGGAGCATATACCTAGCCTAAAATTAGTATTCATATCAGTCATCTCAAGCCTTACTTGCCATATTTTCTTTGAGATTGACAAGGAGAGAGCGCTCTCCCGACCTGGTAGGGCTAGCTACCAGGTTAAGCGTGGTTTGATGTTACCTTAGACCTGCCTTTCTCAACCTGAGGTAGATTTAGGCCCTAACATACCATACCCCCGGTTTATTTATATTTGTATTTATTTACCATACTTTTTTAAGTGTTCACAAACCTCTTTATATTTTAAACTTATATTGTGTTTATACATAATAATAATTAGATTGATCTTTAAATAGGGTCGAAATTAGATTAAAAACATTATATTGGGTTGTAGAGCGTGGAGCTGCTTAATTAAATCTATATATTAAATTTTAAACTAATTATTATAGTAGTTCTTATATGAACAATAAAACTATTGAAATAAAATGTTGTAACATCAAAATAGTTTCATCCAAACCACATGATATTTGATAAAGACATTGCATTGGATGCTAATTTGAGGTCCATTTCCAAGTGGATTTATTATACCAAATGTTTTAAATATTATTAGGATTTTATGAAATTACTTGTAATGTATATTGTGCATTATTTTAAAGCATATAATAAGGTGTAAAGTTGTCAGAGTGCAAAGTTAATAAGAATGTGTTGCTTGTAAAAGAAAAAAATGCTTTTGAATAAAAAGGATAATAGTCATTCCTCCCAACTAGTAATTAAATTTATTTGATAATGAAGAACATATTTTCATATAAAATAATATTATTACATTTATATTATTTTAAATTGAAAAACATGTTATTTGTTAAAATTGAATTTGAATGAGAAAAATTAAAATTATTCCTCTTAAACATGTTAGTTAAACTTAACTAAACCTAATTTATAATCAATTACATACTTATATATAAAAATAATAAATGTAAAAATTAGACATGTGCAAAAATTGAATGTGAATAGAAAAGATGAAAATTATAAAGACTAAAGGTAATTGACCATCAATTACATATTTATATATAAAATAATATAATTACTTTTATATTGTTTTAAATTTAACAACCTATTAATGTTTCCAAGTTGAATAAGATAGTTAAAGTTTTAGTTAAGCAAGGTTGACAGCTAAATAACTTCTCAAAACACAACAAGGCATAATGGGCAAATAAGTTTGGTGTAGAGGTTAGGGGTGCCAACTAATTCCAATGACTAGCTATTTCATATGCATTATGATACTATACATTTTCCATAGTGCCATGCCATATTATAAACTAAATTCAATTCACTTTCATAGCCCCATGCCATATAAATTGAAGATGTGAAAGATGATTGAGACCTTAGTGCTAAGTAGGGACCATACTAAATTCAATTCACTTTCATAGCCCCATGCCATATAAATTGAAGATGTGAAAGATGATTGAGACCTTAGTGCTAAGTAGGGACCATAGGCTAACTATATAACATCATAGTTGAGGCACATGCATATGACTAAGTCTAGAATTCCAGGACTTCATTGTAGGGGAGGTTTTTTTATATTATTTTATTTTAGAAAAATCCAAATATGTGGCATCGTCATCACTCCACTCACCCCGAATCGCTTAAAATGCGTAAGGTAAAAAAAAACGATATTAAAGAAAATAAAAATGCTCCAAAAAAACCATGTCCGCCACACTGACCACTCTCAGACTCACATATTCCAAGCACATTAAATCTCACCATTGAGTTAAAAAGTTTTCAAGTGTTTTTTTCATTCACATTTTATATATGGTACGGTAAGATATTTTATTTATTATGAATAAAGATATCAATAAATCATTAAATTTATATTTCTAATAAATAATTATATTTTAATAATAATATTAAAATATAATAATTAATATATTTATGTTCAGTAATTAACATTTAAAATTTAAAATTATTTTAATTGGTTATTATTAATATAATTTTAATTTTTTGAATTTTGATCATGAATTTACTTATTTTAAGAGTGAAATTTTCAAACAAATGAAAGTAACTTTTACATTAATAAATAGTATTATGAAATTTTGAATGATCTCATGAATAGTAAAAAACAATTCAAACTAGCTGTTAAAGATATGGAAAATGCTACAACATATTTTTTTGTTATTGCAAACTTTAAAAAAATATAGTCTAAGACAAGCTCAATCAAAATAATATAAAAAAAAATTAACCAACAACTATAAAAAAAAAACAATGAGCTACTTGGAATAACAGTATACACATCAATAAAACACTAAGCTCAATTAAGCCCTATTAATCCTCATTGAGAATTAGATATTTTCACATAAAAATGAAGTAAGTGTATATATATATATATATATGAAAAGTCTACTGCATTTCTAAGGAAACAAAAACATAATCAATATGTAATTCAAAAATGTAATGAATTAAACTCATTTATCCTCCTGTGGTTTAAAATAGAAGCCACATAATTTGAATAAAACCAAAATGCTTAATTATTCTATTTTTTCAATACAATTTTTAGCCCAATTTTAATTTTTGGTTATTTAAAATTCATTAGAATATAGTTAAATTTAATTATTATACATTTTGAGTTTTAGTTTAGTTTTTTTTTGAAAATTTGGTAATACAATTTTTGACCAAATCTTGGTTTTTCTGTTGTTTAAAACTTATGGGGGCACTTTGATTGTGTAGATTTCACAATTCAAATTTGTGATTCCTTTAAGACATTATTAAGTTAAAGTTGCCCTATAAAGTTTCTCCATTATATTAAATGTATTAGCTAACTAGAATCAATTCAAACGTGTGATGCCTTTGAAACATTATTTAGTGATGCCTTTGAGACATTATTTAGTTAAACTTGCACTACAAGGTTTTCCATTATATTAATGTATTAACTAATTATTTTTTGCATAAGGGGCAAGTACTAAGCAACAACGCTACATATTACACTTGTTTTATATGTAGGTCTTTTATGAGCACCATTCTCTCTATATATATGTGCTTTTGGTTTAATGTTTTAAAAAGAATCTGAATTCTCTTTTAAAAGTTGCTTTAAATGAATTATAAAAAAATCTAATGCATAGATTTTTAAGAAATGTTGATATAAGAATAGGATAATTATAAGATTGTTTTCTTTTTAATTTAAAAAAATTATTGAAAAATGTAATACATAGTTTTATAAGAAATGTTGATATCAGAACATGATAACCATGATACTTATAAGATTGTTTTATTTTTAACTTTAAAAAAAAAAAAAGATATAGTGTAATGTGTATTTTGGTTTTAAGTTTAAAATATTGAAAATAAAAATGTCAAAAATATATATTATTAAATAATTTTGAAAAAATATTTAATTAATTAATTTTATTTATAATTTATATCATTGAAAAATTAAATAATTAATATAAAAAATATTTGGTAAACTATATTTAAATCAATAAAATAATAATAATAATATCAAATTAATATATAAAATATTTTCAATACTTTATTATTATTATATATGGGAAAAACGAGTTATATAATTTATGGGAAAAAAACTTTAAACCTTTTAAATTTTTTGAATTAATCTATAAAGTTTTTATTTTTTTTTTTAAATTTAATAATATTAAATTATATGGTTTGAAAATTAAAAATCAATTTTAATTTTCTTTTTTTAATAATTTAATAACAAATTTTATAAAATTTTAAAATATAATCGTCGGAAAAAATATTTATAGAAACTAAAATTAAAAATATATATATAATATATAAATATGAACAAATATCTATACTATTAATTAATAGTGCGAACAATCAATTAATACTTATAATAAACGATTATAGATTTCAATACTTTCAATACTGTCAAGTTTTCAAGTGACCACAGACTGGTTTATTTAATAGGTTAAAAAAAAACATTAACCGTTTTTCTCGGGCATAAAGTCATTTAAGCAGTCGTGACTCGTAAGCACAAGGTAGCTTTCATAAATTTATGCAATTTTCATCCATGGAAAAAAAAGTTTAGTATCAATCAATGTGTTTTTCATTGTGGATTCAAGTGACATGAGTAAAGAACAAAAGTTAAGGTTTTATTTTAAATTTAAATTTATGTTTTATTTTAAATTTAAAATTGACTTAAAAAGTATTAGCTATTAATGAGTAAGTTTAGCATCAATCAATGTATTTTTCATTGTAGATTCAAGTGACATGAGTAAAGAACAAAAGCTAATGTTTTATTTTAAATTTAAATCTATGTTTTATTTTAAATTTAAAATTGATTTAAAAAGTATTAGCCTAATTAAGTTTTATTAAGATTTTTTTTAAATAAAATTATTTATGATGAATATTTTTACGTGAGTTTTAATTTTTAATAATTATTTGAAAGTATATTTTAATTATTTATTGGTTAATATAATTTTGGTTTTTTTTTTAAATGAATTTTAAAAAATTTATAATTTATAATCAAAGATTTATATCGAAGAAGAATATTAATATTATTTTTAAGTTTTATGAGGCAATTAAGCAACTTTTCAAAGGTTTGAAAGATGTAAAATTCTTTCCTCTATCAAGGTATTCACCAAATTCTCGCTCTTATGGTAAATTTTACTTTGTCTAAACCAATCATTTTGTCTAAACCCTTTTTAAAAAACACCCATCATAATCACCTCAACAATTATGTGATTATTAAAGGCTCTAAGAACACTAAACATCATATTGTCCTATCAAGACATTCACTAAATTCTCCGCTCTTATGGTAAATTTTACTTTGTCTAAACCAATCATTTTGTCTAAACCCTTCTTAAAAAACACCCATCATAATCACCTCAACAATTATGTGATTATTAAAGGCTCTAAGAACACTAAACATCATATTATCTTGATTACACTAAAACTATGGCATATGCTCCTCATTATTTGACTTATATTTTTAGAGAAACCTTATCCATAGAAAAGCATTTTAACAACTTTAACGTGAATATATAAATGTAGTCAATCTTAGAAGCATATTATTCAATGTCTTCACCCTTAAATTAATAATTTATCAATTTATTATATTCTTTTATTACCTTTAAGATTTTCTAGCTCCATTGATTTCCATCTTATTCTCATGTATTTATATCATTACTTTCATATTTAATTATGTCAATTTTTTTTTCTTATTTTTATTATCAACTCCTTTACCTAAATATTAATGATCATCTTTCATTTCATATATTACTTTTGTCTATCTAACTATACTAACCAGCTACACTGTCTATTACACTATGTATTAATAAAATGTTAACATCATCCCCTTTTGAATAAAATTTACATGGTCCAAATCTAATTATATTTTGGGAAACATCTAAAAGTTGTTCCACCTACCCCGGAATCCATTCCGGCAACAACAACATCATCAAACCCAACAAATGGCCACAACATAATCAAAGCCAACCAATGAGAGCCAAACACTCTTGAAAAGAGCGGTAGTCAATATGATATATATTAATATATCAATTATCCATTAGCTTTCATAAATATTTTATTACAAGCCCATAATCGTTCAGATTAGCACGGACGATATTCAGACCCACTACGCGCCGAGTGGTCTCGGCTCTCACTTTTTGACAGGAATGCTCTGAGAATTTCTGAAAACATTATTAGGATCAATGGCACTCTTTACCTTAACAAGTCTATCATAATTATTCACAAAATATTTCTCACCCCATGACCTCCCTTCTTCAACGGTGGCCGTCCCATTGGGAGCTACACCCAAATCAAGATCCAGATAGTTCACATAAGCTGCTCTGGGAGAGTTGGAAACATAAGGAGCCATATACTGGTATAACCTTCGAATCCAAGCAATAGACTCGGCATCTTCGCTCGGATCATTCCATGTGATTTGATACTGTATCGAGTGCAAATTCCCTGCTCGATGAGGGAACGGTATTGCAGAGGGCTGTATTTGATCCATTAACCCCCCAAGAGGATCGAGAAGAACATAAGAATTTCCAAGCTTCTCTTCCAGGAATTTCCATGCTCCATGCCAGGCCGATGGCGGTATTGGGCTTTTGACGAAATCCGATTTCGCTTTGAAGTAACCTTTGTTGGAATCGTATCTGTTGCGTAACTCGGCCCTGTTTGTGTATGCAGTGTAGGATATGGAGCCTATCCAGCTCGTCTCTTTACAGTCGCTGGCGACCATGCCCATTTCCGGAAAGCTCTTATTCACCGTGTCGAGGAGTTCATGGAGGGGTCCCAGATACATTCCATCGAAGGTCAGCTGAACATCCGTCTGCCCCCCTTTTAATTGCGTACCCGATACAGTCACGCGGAGATACAGATCCTCCTCCAATGCCGGCGCGATCGACTCCCATTGGTGTACCAGCTTCGTCACTGCGTCTCGCCCCGTCCTGTCCACGTTGAAGACCGTGACGACAGATGGGACTCTGACGAGCTTGATTCTCCATGAAACCACAATACCCCAGCTGCCTCCGCCACCGCCTCTCAGAGCCCAGAACACGTCTTCTCCCATCTGCTGTCTATTCAGAAGATTGCCTCTGGCATCAATGAACAGGGCATCGATTATATTATCGGCCGCGAGACCGTACTTTCTGGTGAGTAAACCGAATCCCCCTCCGCTGAAATGGCCACCGGTCGTCACAGTGATGCAACTTCCCGCAGAGAATCCATAGGTTGAAGTCCTCTCTGCGATGGCTTCGTATAATTGCCCCAGAGTCACACCGGCACCCACCCAAGCCGTTTTAGAAGCCATATTGATGTTAATGGCTTCCAAATTCATGAGATCTATGATGACGAATGGAACATCGGAAGTAGAGGAGAGGCCCTCATAGCTGTGCCCTCCGCTACGAACGCAAATTTCCCAGCCATGTTCTATGCAGCAACTCATCGATTTCTGCACTTGTTGCTTGCTGCCCGGCACAATCAAAGCGTATGGCTTGCGCACACTGGGTCCTGTGTAACGTAGGTTCTGCACAGAAAAATTCAACAGTGAATAATATTTTGGAGAAGACAAGGTTGTGAAATTTGTTACAGCATTTCTCTTCAGGCATGATATCAACCCATCTTGTACTGGTACGGCAGCCATGGCTATGTGACAGTAAAGAAGAGACGATATACTAAGCCACTTGAAGTATCTCAGATCAGCCATGGTAGCTGGAAGTAAACAAACTTCGAGGATCAAGCTCACCTCTCCCTCCTGGGTCGATTATAAGTACCGCTAGTAATATGTGAATGGTGCGTTTCTGAGTGACTTCCCGTGCAAATGCCCAATCACGTTTTTGACTTGTCTTCCATGGAATGCTGGTCAACGGAGGCGCGTAAAAGTTAATACACCATTCATACAGCGATGTCAGGTGTGGTAGCTGAGCACCGCTGAGCTGAGTTTATTGGGTGAAACCCACGAGGTCGGAGTCAAATTATATTGAGTATATAATGGAAGGAGTAGATTTTTTTTATCTGTGAGTTTTGGCTCTTGTAAAAATCATAAGATATATCTATTTACAGGTTGTTAAATATATTTTTTTTGATATTATAGTAGCAGCTATAATTAATTTTAAATCTTCTTTAAATTAGGTTTGGCAATTACGGATTCACGTATGCCTAAAAAAAATTAATACACCATTCGTATATTTTCATTTTATATTTTTGCCATTCATCTTTCAATTTGAAGAGGGTTGATGTAACATGAAGGTATCACATATATTTTACATCAATTATGCATACCACTTATTTAATATTTAATCCACATACAAAAGAATCCAATTCCAATCTTGCAGAAAACTGGACATTTATATGTCATACAATAAAGGTTGGATCTCCTTTTATGAATGGAGACAAAAACAAATGAATGATTCTATTTAAATGATGGAGAGTGAAAAAGAAATTGAAGTCATATCCCCACGACATAAATGAAAGAGTTGTGTAGATGGAAATAAAATTCAGTCCAAATCCATTTTCCTTCTTTTAAAGGAATTATTTTAGAAGACAAAAATAAATAGTTTCAAGTCAAAGCCAATCACATTGGTCTTGAGTGAAGAAGCCCTTTTAATTGCAGCAAAAAATAGAAACCAAATTATTAGTGAACAACTAAATTGGACCAATATTTCTTTAGGGGGTATGGCAGTAAATACTTAAGGGGTATGGCAGTAAATACTTTTGTTACAAATGATTAGGACTAGTGTAAATATGAGTGAGTTTAATAATTAAAAAGATATGTTTTATGTTTATAGATTAAAGATTAAAATTTAGAGGCAAGTAGAGTTTGTACATGTTGTTTATTGATATTGGTTTATTGTGATGAGGTTTGAGGGGTAGGTGTTACCTAGTGGGAGGTCCCTAAATGATTATTGATGGGATAGTTTCCAGATTTCTCAACTTGTAATACACTCCACTTAATCCCCAAATTGTAAATGTAAATGTATGTACACATGATACCGACGCCAATGAGCTATGTTATCTTGAAGCTTGTGTACTTGTTAATATAAATGTGTTGGGCTTGTAAACTAGTCAATAGATGTGCTTTCAAGCTAGGGTTCCTGTGTAATTAGACCTAGGTGTCCATGTACTAAAAGGCTAGCGAGCCTAGCTGTTGTAACATGTAAACACATATAGAATAAATGTTTGTAAACAAGTTTCCCTAGTAATGAAGCATCAATATCTTCATTTCATCAAGGGTCAACAAGGTCCATTGGCTTCAATCAGTCTAGTCCATACCCATCCCTTCACTCACTATAGCTAGCTTAGCTCTTTACCCCTAGTTGGTTCATTCTCCAGATAGTGCATGAGTCTCATTCCCTGGAAAGGTAGATGGTTAAGCGCGTTATTCATTGAGCTCAACCTTTCTTTCATAACTCATAACTTCACAAACCCAAGATTAATAGAAGGGGATCCTTATGAGATGTATGTAATGAAGTTTTATGCTTCCTTTGGCTTACTACCACCCACACCACACACATGAGCTCTTCTTGCTTTCTCTTGCTTGAGGGAAGAGAAATATGGGATTCATTTCATAGCTCAGCTACTGACTTTTGACTCTAGTAAATAACCATCCATAATGGGAATTGTTGGAAGGGTGCCCGAAAGAAAGGGCTAATAAATAACACCACAAATATAGACCATGGGAGGAAAATTTTATAGGGGGCTACAAGGCTTAGCAAGGGGGTTATGCCAAGAAGATATTATTCTGTTCCTAGCCTAAGCTTTAAAGGTAAAGTGGATTAGTATTAAAATATGTTACACTACTTTAATTTTATCATAATATAAAGTACAAGGACTTGCAAGTGTGCTACTTATCAAAGAGCACATGCATATATCATTTTCTCTCTACCATTTAGGATGGTGAGTATTATACTAGTATGATTACTAATTTTTTCTCTTAGGAGAGCTAGAGAGTGTTTAGCTATTGTACCTTGAGTATCCTAGGGGGTTGTGCATGTGATTGCACTTCTCCTTAGGTTTCCTTCAGGAAAGTTGGAAATTTAGGAGGGAGAAGTGTGGGGATTGGTATCCTTGTGTAGGACCTAGAGGTATTGATGAGTACCAGTATTGCAGCAAGGATGTTGCAACTCCTAGGGCTACCAACTTTACTTCAACAACCCGAGATTCGTACAAATTTGGAGGTGACAATGTTGTAGACACAAGTAGATGTAATGGGTCCACTCTTTGTCACTGTCGAGCAGGGGTGATAGACCACTAGGGCTTCTCAAACTAGCCTTCTATTGATTTAGAAGAAGTTTGATTACCAATTGAGAAAGGAGAAATTTACTCCAATTAAGAGGATTGAAATGCTACTTGTTGCAGTAATAAAAGATTGAAATAGATGCTTACAAAACACATAACTCATCTAGCTATTTATTAATACACCTTGCTTGTCAAACGAATTCTAATTTAACATATGTGAAATCTTAACTACCCTAAGCATGAAACCTGAGCTAAACAAACACTTAATTGCTGTGTACATGAATAAATAAATAAAAAAAAAATATTTTTATCTTTTTGTAAAAATATAAATGCTAATCCTTCTTGGTTGCATGGTAGGTGATATAAGTGTGGAGGGAGATGAGTGAAATGGGTCAGATGGCTTGGGAGGAAAGCAGGGGTCTTATCCTAGCTTTAGTGATACTTTTTTCACAAATTGGGCTTAAAACAAGTCACTACAGGATGTCCTAGTTCACCTACAGGATCCCGTATTTTCCTGCAGGATCCCCTATTTTCCTATAGGAACAAGCCGAAAGCATAAGGACTGATTTGGAAACTGGTATGGAGCTTAGGGAAGGTGAGGAATGGAAGAAATAAGGCAAGGGAGTGGTAGGCACTCACCCAAAACTCAAACCAAAGCTTTATGATGGTTGGATTTGCTCAATAAGCATGGCAAGTTGTCCTTGTGAAACAATAACTCGAATTGAGAACTTAGTGGCCTTTGGTGATCATGGGTGGCTATGGTTAGGCTAAGGTTGATGAAATGAGGCCTTCTTGCAACATAGAAACTCTTGCAACATCTTGCCGTTTATCCATAAATCATTTCAAAACAAGAAGGGTTTACAAAAATATAAGAAAATAGAATTGCATCATTTATTTGCCAAGTTCTTGCATGGGAATGTGTGTAAAAGAAACATGATATATAATGAAAAACTTAAGATATTAGAAATGAAAAATGCAACCTATCTTTGAAATTGAAAGATGATGACCTAATTAGCAGAAAACCCTAAATTTCATAAGAAACGAGAATTCTGTCTTTATGGGTTGAATGGGAGTTGTTCCTCAAGCCATGGTCCCTAAGGGAGAAACGAGGTAAGATCCACCTATTATCAACCTTTTTTGAATATTTTATTATCTTTATAATGCTATTGTTAAAGCTATGCACAAATGGAAGCAAACTAATCAAATCCACTAATACTTGCAATGTAACAATACCAAAATCAATTTAACAACTAACTATGAGATAACCTAAGCATACTAGTACACTAAGAGGAACCTATGCTGTTAGGGTTGGGCCCTAACCCAAGAGCTTCAACCCTCTGATTCAACTTAGTGCTGGATCAAGGGAATTTTGCTCATTTTCATTAACATATCAAAAAAATACATAACAATGTTTGGTCACAATCCTTCAACTCGAAAACTACTTAGCTATCTTGCATAAAAAATCTGAATCCTAGTGAGGCTCTAGGCCTCTTTATTTATACAACTGAAGTTTGCAACAACTTCCTTAAATCTAGGGAGGCTTGGCTCCCAATCTTGAGATTAACTGGTTCTTAACTATCACTGGCTTGGTTGCTAATGATCCTCATGACTCGGTTGCTTGCAACTCTGAGCTGGTGTGATTTGATTGAGGGATCTTTGAGTGAGTGAGAAGTTAATGAGGGAGATCCCATCTCCTATAATCTCTCCTTCTTGTCTCATTTGATTTCCTGCACCCTAATTAGCCACATTTTTCTCCCAAAACCTACAATTAATGCACATTACACCACTAGACATGGCATCTTACTTTTATTCATCTTATTAAGTAAAATATAAATAAACATGTAAAGAATTATGAGAAGAGTTGATTTTAGTAAGTTTGGAGGTGTATTAAGGTCCATATATTTTATCTAATGATGAGCCTCATCACCACCACCTATTGAAAGTGTTTCTCATCCTTTGAGAAAATCAATATATGTCCATGTCCTTCATTGTTTTGGTGGCTTCCCTGACGTTCCATGCTTCTGTTGTAGTCTCTTCCCCCTGTGAATAAAACCATGCATTCTTCTCTATCTCCTCCCACTGATTTCTTTCTTCTTCTTCTTTTCTTCCTTCCAACATTCCTAAAAGCAATGGTGGACTTAGCTTCAAGCCAATCTAATTGAATTTGAGTCTTTGTAATGATTTCTTATACATTGGGGTTCTATTTAGTGCCTATCTCATTCTGTCAGGAGAATGATATTCTCTGATTTTTAGGTTGTACGGTAAGGTGTTCCATCTCCTTTGGCAGGCTTGTTGGCTGTCATCTCCTAGCAATCTTAGCATGCCTTCAAAGTGTGTGACTGCATGTTCTTGTACAACAAGGTATCTTGGTGCAAGCTTGGGATCGTTTGCAATGAGGTTGTGAGTGCTCATGACAACCATTGGGTCAGATTGTCATAAGGGGTTTTGCCTCTTCTTTTGCCAATACCTTTTCCATCTCTGTAGCTCTTGCCTCCTCATGATTCATCCAATATGCCAAGGCCATTAATTGCAAATCCCCTAGCTTTGGATTTGGGTCCCACACATTTAAATCTATGAATGCTAAATTGTGTAGGTAGAACTTAGATATCTTTGCCTATCATCCAAGGTGCTTTAATCACAGAGGTCAATGAATTGTCTGTAGTCTTGGAAAGGCATAGTCCCTCTTTGTTCTAGGGTCTTTATCTGGAATTGTAGCCATCTTTCCTTGAGGTATAAGGCATATGACTTTGCTGGCATCTTGCACTGGACTGCCTCCATGGATAATTTGGCCATAGTTTTCAATTAGATTTCCCTTTATTGTAGCTACTTCCTTAGCCATGTGTTCTCAACCTCTAACTGAGATTTGATTATTGCTTCTTTGTCTCTTATGCTGCTCAGTTCTCTGCCCATCTCCTGTCATTTCTCCTCCATGTGGCCTACATCCTCTACCCCTTTTGATTTAGCAATTTGCATCCACCTGTGTGTCCTTGCCCTCTCTTTTTCAAGTTCAAAGAATAGAAGAATGGAAAAATTATGTGGTATCACCCTACCTCCTTCAATGAACCTATTGTAGGAGCTGAGGTTTGGCTGTGGGCTAGGTTCCTTTAGTTCTTGGCCCTCTTCCTTTGTTTCTTGTTGAGTAATTCCTGTGTTTCCTGTAGATTTGACAGAGTTTTTTGTAGGATTGTCTTTGCTTCCTATAGGTATGACTGTGCCTCCTATAGGAGACCTTTTTCTTTTGCTAAGGTTGAACTTGTGACATGCCTCCTAACATATGTGATTGGAGACTTGGGAGAAGCTTGATTTGATGTTCCTTCTCCTTCATTTTTCTTTAGAGGGATTGCCTTTTCTTGTTGTTTTGGTGAACCCTCTATGACAATTGGGGTTTTAGTAGGGGTTTGAGGTCTCCCTTTTCTAATGGTGGTGCTCTTTCTTGTCTTGAAGTAAAGTGGGGTTTGTCTTTGTCTCTTTCCTTTTGATTTGACATGTGTACTTAGGGCAGTTAGAGAAGTTGCTGCCTCTTTCTCTATAGATTCTAGAGACACCCTTGGTGATTCTTCTTCTTCTCTGCCTTGAGCTGCAAACCTCTATTCATCCTTCTATCCTTCATCCTCTTTCCATTTTATTTTTCATCCTCTTCTTTGTCTCCTCCTTCCTCTTATTTTTCTTCCTCAATTTCTTCACTCTGCTCATCTGTTTCTTCTTTTGTTTCCTCCTCTATTTCTCCTTCATTTCCCCCCTCTGTCTCTTCTTCATTTTTCATCCTCTATATCTTCTTTTCCCTCACTAGCAGTAGGGATTCTGTCAC
Organism: Pinus taeda; assembly: GCA_000404065.3. Lineage (NCBI taxonomy): Eukaryota > Viridiplantae > Streptophyta > Pinopsida > Pinales > Pinaceae > Pinus > Pinus taeda. The sequence goes on from APFE031485834.1 coordinate 47,076, forward strand.
ACTCAATAGCTTGAATTGCTCATTCTGCCTATATGTCTGCAAATGTTTTCCATGCAATAGGGAATCATAAATTTTGTAGAGCATCTTCAAGGATGAGTTTGATCAACCCATGATGGGCTAGTTGTTGATGTTTTCCCTCTTGCAAATTGATGCTCATGTCTATCATGGATTTTAGAAGAAAATAGGGTATACTTAGTCTGTTATGAGGAGGTGTATTCTCTCCAAATATTAGTTCTTGGAGGAGTCTGAAGTGGTATCCATACACTACACTGTATCTCCCTTCACATGAAATATATTTGATGATGTGGTAACTTACTTCATCCCAAGGGTATGGAATGCTCTCCCTTCTAACCCCATTTTTGTCTTCAATTGGCTCTTCTCCTTCCAAAAAGAAACTTTTCTTTGCAAGGGTGTTGTTAGCCTTGTCCTCTTTTCTCCAGGGTAACCCTAGGGGGAAGTGTGGTTATCCTGCTTATAACCTCGGGGGTAATTGCTACTAATAAACCTTTCACTACAACAATGGCACTGGCTCTAGTGAGGGGTATGAGTGAAATGGAAAATTCTCTGGCCACATCATCATTTTATCCTCTCATCCTCTCAAAGAACCTCATCAGTTGATGCCTTGTAAAAATCTCCACCACTGGAGGATGCTAATGGATTCTTTTTGTGTTGGTGGGTTCTCTCTTATTGAAACCTCCTGTCATCTTTTCTTGGTAATTCTTGAGGTTTGTGTGCATACAGTCCAAGACTTATAGTAGGTGAGGAAGTTTTGGAATTTAACTTTTAGTGACATGCAATACAATCTTTCTATCCTTATATGCACTGCAAATTCCTAACTGAATTGAGGATTTCTTCTTTGTAAATGGAAAATATGGAAGATATGACACCTACCTCACTTTGCTATGTTCTAGTGATGATAACCCTTGATTTGATTTCCTTTTGTGTCCACTGATAGTTCTGTAGGACAATCTCTCTGTATCATGTAGGTTTCCTGCTTGTTGTAGATGTTGACTATTTCTTGTAGGTGTTATTTCAGGAATGTTGAGAGTAACTTCTTCGTTCGATGAATCCTCGAAGTTCCCTTTTCCTTTCTTGTATGGGAGTCAATGTTTTCTTTCTATTTATGGATGATCGTGGGGTGCTGTGTTGGCTGGCCGAGTACGAGCACCTTCTTTTGGACCATTGGTCCCATTACCAATCCATCATTTCACATTACCTCATAATCATCTCCCACTCTTATCCTCCATAACTTAAATATTTTTGGATTCATTCCCTTTTTCCTTTGATTTGACCTTTCCCACGTGTGTAGTGGTCTAACCGTTTTCCTCTCGTTATCTCACCAAGGGTAGCCAAGTTAATTGGCCACCTTCACTTATAAAATTAGCTCTCGCATTATTCTTACAATTTTGATCATATTGTACTTATGAGAGAGCATTAGTAAGATGACATACTTGTGGGTCCTTTGCTTCATTGATGATGCATGTTGGAGAGTGGTGCCACTTTGCTGTGCTTTTCAATCTGCATATTTTCACTGTATATTTCCTCTTTTGACACTTTGTTCCTTTTTGATGGTGTGCAGGTGCTGGACCTTGTTGTTAGTGATCTTCCTACTGCTGCTGAGCTCCAGAGGAGCTTCCTCATCCTTATAGTCTCTGTGCTAAAGATGGCTGCAGTCTCTATGGTTTCTTTTATGGGATAGAATGCTACAAGATTTCCTATAGGATGTCTACAAGGTGTTATGTAGCTACTTTTCCCTTAAACTTTCACATTTTTCTCAGATCCGAAGTATAAGGGGTGTTGAAATGTGTGGAGAAGGGGGTTATGGAATGGTAGGTGAGGGATGCTACTTTTGGGTATGCCTCCTATTTCCTTTTTTTTTTTTGAACTGATTTCTTTGATGGATACAAGGGAAACATGGTGATGAAAGGTATTGGATGTGGTGTGGTGAGGTAAATGGTTTTCTCATTAAGACACAGGCTTGTGTCACCACCTTTCAATTGGATTACTCTTCTTATGGTTTTCAAGATCTTTTGTCATTTCTACAAGAAACTCCTGTAGGATTACAGGGAATCCTGTAGAAAACACATAACTTGTTTGAAATGATCTGGAGTGGTGTATAGATGGAAGACTACGGGGGTAATGGAGGATATGAGAAGGGTGAATTAAAACATGGCTTTTATAGGTCATGCTATCCTCCACATGCTATAATTATCTTCCTCTTGCAAACCTGCAAAATATAATTGTCATCTTTTGTATCTTTTTCTCAATTTTTTTTTGAAAAACAACTAGTCTGCCCCAAAGGAAGTTTTCATCCTAGTTTCCTTTCATGGGTGCCTCAAAAGAGGTTTTCACCTAGAGATATTTTCATTCTTTTTTTAACACTCTTGGGCCACCTCAAGAGGTTTTCAACCCAATAGTGGGACTCAGGTGCCTCATGGAGGTTTTCACCCGAGACTCTTTATTTTTCCTTTTTCTTCTTTAGGGACTTGGTGAGGTGGAAGCCGAGACTTGCTCTACCACCATCACTATCTTATTGATGCTATGATGAATTCCTGCTTTGATAAGGGATTTTTGTAGATTTTTAATCTGTACCCATTGACAAGAAAAGGGATATCCTCTGCATCAATGGCTCTTATCTGCACAACACCATTATCATGAGACTTTTCTATTACATAAGGTCCTAACCATCTAGTCCTTAACTTGCCTTTAAAATATTTGTGTCGGAATCATACATCAAAGCCCAATCACCTTCTTGAAATTGTTTTTCTTTTATATTTTTGTCATGTCATATTTTCCTTTGAACTTGAGTCACTTCTATGTTTAGGAGGGTTGGCATCCTAAATTCATCTAACCCATTCAGTTGGAGCATTCTTTCTTGTTTTGCACTTGTGATATCTAGATCCATTTGTGCTACCATCCTTAAGGTGTTGTATTCAAATTCAATGGACAACAGGGCTTTCTTCCCACAGGCTAGCTCATAAGGAGTGAAGCTAGTGGTGGTCTTCCAAGTGGTATTGTAGGCCCAGGTGGCCTCAACTAATCTCTCTGCCTAATCCTTTCTGCTACTACTAATCACCTTGGTTAGAATGCCTGCCAATGCTCAGTTGGTTACTTTCACTTGCCCATTAGCCTGTGGGTGGTAAGGGGTGGATGTTATATACTTGATGTTATGCTGGCTTAACATATTTTCAATCATGTGAGATGTAAATTGACTACCTTGATCAGTGCCCAATTCTCTAAGGTACCCTAACCTATAAAACACATTCTCCCTTAAGAATTCAACCACTTTTTCTTTTGTTGCTACTTTGATGGCTTTGGCTTCAACCCATTTTGTTAAGTATTTGGTGCACACAATGATGCATTACTTCTGTTTGGATGGAGGGTCAATGGGCTAGATGAAATCCACTCCCCACTTGTCAAATGGATCAAAAGTCACTTGAGGTTGCAGAGGCATCTCATCCCTTAGGGTAGGTTTCCCCATCCTTTGGGAAACCTACCCTAAGGGATGAGATGCCTCTGCAACCTCAAGTGACTTTCAATCCATTTGACAAGTGTACCAGTCATAACTAGCTTGTAGTACCTTGAATGTTGTTCTTTTGGCTGCAAAGTGACCTCCACAAGGCCCATAATGGCAGGCTAGAAGGATGTTGAAGACTTCCTCCTTCCTGACACATCTACTCAGAATTTGATCCGGACCTAACTTGAAGAGATTGCCCCCAATTCAAGTGAATGGGACATTTTTTCTTATGATTCTTCTCTTTTCCTTGGAGGACAAATTTGGTGGAAACTCTGCAGACACCAAGTATTTTTCTATGTCAGCAAACCATGGAGAGAGAACTGAAATGGTGAATAAATGTTCATCTGGTAATTGATCATCAACCATTCCTTCCTCCCCTATAAGCAAAGTCAATATGGATAAAAAAATCTACAACAACATTCTCCTTGCCAGGCTTATCAATAATGGTTAAATCAAATTGTTGCAATAGAAGTAACCATGTAATAATCTGGGCATTTACATCATGTTTATTCATCAAGCATTTAATTACGACATGGTTAGTATGTACAAATGTTTGGTAACCAGTAATGTAATGTCTAAATTTATTCAATGAATGCACAACAGCTAGGAGCTCTTTTTCAGTCACTGTGTAGTTTAACTCGGCTTTCGACAAATTCTTACTAATGTTAGGGTCCAACCCTAACCCCTTTATTTATGTAATAGGGTCGAGTCATAGTTATAGTTAGTTAAAGAGTCAATAAAGCCCATATTAATAATTGTAAGTGTTTGACCCGCATTTAAAGAAAGGGACCATAGTTAGTTGCAAATGGGCCATGGTATTAGATAAATGGTATTAATAGAACCATGGTACTGACCCATGGTATTGCACGTATGAATGCTATATAAAGGATAGGGACTCCCCAATGAGGAGCGTCGTTTCTTATTTTGTAATTGAGCACTGTTCTATTGGAGGTTGCCCCCTCGAAGAGGTAAGTGAACATTGCTTTCATCTCTGAATAATAAAATACATGATATTATTGCTCATTTTGTTTTGTGTTATGGGTTTTATTTCTTCGCATATTTGGTATCCTGACATCTTCTCACAAGTCAAGAGCATAACAAGTGGTATTAGAGCACTTTCTAGGGCCGGTGGTATCTCCATTTGTAACAGATTTTTTTTTGGCTAGAGACATGTTCCGACATCTTTAAACCATGGGATTTGTCTTTGAGCGCATAAACCTACGGATTTGGGGAGGCATGCACGCAAGAAATACAAGAGGTGGTCACGCTTGTTGGACTCCCTTGTAACCCCTATGGGTACCCCTTCGAGTAGTAGCGCATTAGACATAACCACGAACAGACTGTCTTCCACGTACCCTCTGGGTATATCAGAAGCCCCCTAGGTTCACTTGAAACCTCACCGTAGATAAACCGTCGGCCGTCTTGCTGCTATAGTACACCGAGAACAACACTCAGGGATATTACTCATGTGTATGATAGGGTATTCGGGTAGTAAAGCTAAGGGTATAGTTGATCCTCCTTAGTTAGTGCCATGAAAGATTGGGCCGAGTATTACTGTTGGACCCTTATGTATATTGCGATCTGTAGCACCTGACACTCCTTGAGACCATTGTTCCCTTAAGATCATCCATCATCTTCTTTGCTAGATAAGATCTAGCAAATTGGGTTCTGCGCCACTGCAACAATCAGATCCACCATAATACCATTTAGATCTAGCAGTGGGGGTTTGGTCGCTACCGCATTCCTACTCACACTCTGCAGTTGAGGGTTTCGCAGACAAATCTAACCATTTGTGCAAGGAGGCTTGTGGCTCCTATACATTGGGGTGATTCTTGCATGACATTGGGCATGATTAACTTTTCTAGGAATTGGCTACTATAGTATTGATAAGTGGGGAGTAAAACTCCTTTCAGAATAATAAAAAAAGAGAGTTTGAGGCCCTCCTGTGACGCTTATAAGAGACTTAGCCCATAAGAATCTAGACGACGGGCTGAGCGAGGTGGTACCATTCACTTGTCATCTTCAATTTTCAAGAAATCCCAAATTTTTTCATAGTGATGACTAGATCTGTGTATGGTAGAAACAAGAGCTTAATCTATGGCCAATGAGAAGATGGAATCCCTTGAAAACAAGTTGTAAGAATTAGCGAGGCAGATCAAGACATTGAACGACACAGTCACAAAGGGAAATTCAGTGGCACAATCAGAGGCATATGCTTTTAATGAAGACCATGAAGGAGAATCTAGTCATTCTCTTCACTTCCATGGAAACCACCAACATTCCCACCCTCGACCACCCAAGTTGGACATGTACAAATTTGATGGCTCTAATCTAGCAGTATGAATATCACAAATGGACCAATATATCATGCTGAATCACATCAGAGATGATGATACTAAGCTACGTTTGGGAGGCCTTTACTTGGACCAAGAAATATGGCAATGGTGGCAGTGGCATAAAAAATGCTATGCAAGGCCAATTGCTTGGCAGACGTTCTCAAAATCCCTTTGTGAATGTTTTGAACGTGAATCCAATTTTTTGGGTCATCTTACTAAGCTTAGATAGACAGGCATAGTACACGACTATATTACAACCTTTGAGAAATTAGCCTTCCGCACAGGAGGTCTGGAAGATGACTTCTACTTGAAATGTTTTATCAGTGGTCTCAAATATGCCATCCAAGCTCACGTTCGGATGCACCACCCACGCACATGGCTGGAAGCTTGCACAACGGCTCGTGAAGTGGAACACATGTTAGCGGCCTAGTCGCCTCATCCAAATTTCATAGCCAAGGGATGCCCCACCCAGGCTCCGGGCACTACCCAAACACTTAAGGTTCAAAAGGTATCACCAGTAGAAATGGCGAAAAGAAGAAAGCAAGGATTGTGTTACTACTGTGATGACAAATACTCCCTAAGGCATAAATGCAAGGAACCCAAATTCTTTCAAATTAATGCTACTGATCACAGTTCATCTGAGGAAGCCCCATCCTTTGAGGGACTAGATGAGGAAGATGAGGACAACTAGCAGGACAATGACCTCCCAACTACACCAAAAGAACCAGTTATCTCGCTCCATGCTTTGGCAGGTATTTCCTCTCTCCAAAATATCAAAATTAGAGGTTTTATTAAACATCGCCCTATAGTAATCTTGATTGATAGTGGTAGCACACATAACTTTATCCATTAGAGAGTCGCAAAAGTTGTGCATTGTTTTGTCAGAGTAGTCTCTAATTTCCAGGTACATATTGCTGATTTTGGGACAATGAAATGTGACGGCTGCTGTGAAAATATCAAACTTCAAATGGGAGATTACCACCTAAAGACCCACATATTTGCAATCAACATGGGTGGGCATGACATTGTCTTGGGTGCTGAATGGCTCCGCACACTCGGCCCAATCACAATGGATTTCCAAGAGTTAGCTATGATATTTAAGTAGAATGACCACACGCATACCCTTCGCAGACTCGAAGGAGGTACTCCTTCTATCATCAGCTCGCATCGGATGGAAAAGTTGTTAAAAAAGGGCCACCATGGAGTTATCACCCAATTTAATGCCATTCAGGCCTTCGAGCCCCCTACTCTTCATATTCATCCTAAGATGCAACAGGTCTTAAACAACCATTTGCAGGTCTTTGACAAACCTCATGAGCTTCCACCATCGAGAGGGGAACATGATCATAGCATTACCTTGGTCTTAGGGGCACAACCACCAAATGTGCACCCATATAGTTACCCTTTCACCCAAAAGAATGAAATTGAAAAAATCATCAAGGAACTCCTGGAAGCTGGTGTCATTCGTCCTAGCATTAGTCCTTATTCATTGCTTGTGGTCATGGTGCTCAAGAAAGATGGGGAATGGCGTATGTGTCCAGACTTTAGGGACCTCAACAAGCTGGCGGTTAAAGATAAATTCCCCATCCTGGTTGTTGATGATTTGCTGGATGAACTGAATAGGGCTCAATTCTTTACTAAGCTAGACCTTCACTCGGGCTATCACCATATTCGCATGAAAGAAGTAAACATTTCGAAGACAACTTTCCGAACTCATGAAGGCCATTATGAATTCCTGGTCATGCCATTTGGTCTCTGTAATGCCCCATCCACTTTTTAGAGCCTCATTAATCACCTGCTCAAACCCTATCTCAGAAAATTTGTCCTTGTTTTCTTTCATGACATTCTCATCTACAACCTCACCTGAGAAAAACATCTTCAGCATGTAGACCTACTCTTGCAACTTCTCAAGAAGCATAAATTATTTGTCAAATTATCCAAGTGCTCTTTTGGCATGTAATAAGTCGAGTATTTGGGCCACATTGTGGGGCGTGAAGGTGTTAGGGTGGATCCCAAAAAGACCTAGGCAATGCAGGATTGACCCCAACCAAAGACCTTGAAGAGTTTGAGAGGATTCCTGGGTCTCACCGGCTACTATTGCAAATTTGTTCGCAATTAAGGTCACATTGCTAGACCCCTCACTCACCTTCTCAAGAAAAATTCATTCCTCTAGAAGGATGAAGCACAATAGGCGTTTATAGCTCTCAAACATGCCATGTGTTCCACTCTCGTATTGGCACTACCCAACTTCACCAAATCTTTTGTGATTGAATGTGATGCTTTAGGTATGGGTATTGGGGTTGTTTTAATGCAGGAAGGTCAACCCTTGGCCTTCACTAGCCAACAACTAAGTGGGAAACATTTGGGACAATCTACCTATGAGAAGGAGATGATGGCCATCTTACATGCAATGGCTACCTGGTGGCCATACTTATTGGGGCGGCGGTTCCAAATCCACACAGACCATCAAAGCCTTAAATATTTTTTGGAGCAATGGCTATCCTCGCCACAACAAAATAAATGGCTAGCCAAAATGTTGGCATATGATTATGACATAATTTACAGGAAATGGCGCGAAAATGTTGTAGCGGATGCTTTATCATGCCAGTTTGAGGAGGACAACACCCTGCTAGCAATCTCTCTTCCCATTCTAGAGTGGATTGAAGAAGCTCGTAAGGAATGGTTTTCGCATCCTTCGCTCTCCCAAACCATTCATAACTTGCAAGCAGATCCAAATTCCACAATGGGCTACTCTTGGATGGATGAGATTCTTCGCTAAAAGGACAAAGTAGTGATATAACCGACATCCAACCTAAAAAGGCGCATTTTGGAAGAGTTGCACTCATCTCCCTCTGCAGGCTATTCAGGATTTCAGGAGACTTATGCTCGCACTCGTTGTTCCTTCTTTTGGACAGGCATGAAAAAGGACATTCTTACTTTTGTAGCGGAATGTGATGTGTGTCAGCACCATAAAGGAGAAATAGTCAAGTCCCCAGGCACTTTACAACCATTTCCCATACCTTCTTCAATCTGGACGGATGTTTCTATGGACTTCATAACTGGTCTTCCGAAATCAAGCAACAAGTCAGTCATCATGGTCGTTGTGGACAAACTTTCTAAGTATGCCCATTTTTGCGCCCTACCCCACCCTTTTACACCCACTTTGGTAGCTCAATCATTCATGGACCATATCTTCAAATTGCATGGCATGCCCACTTCCATTGTGTCTGTTTGTGACTCGATCTTCACCAGTAACTTTTGGCAGGAACTTTTCAAGCTATAAGGCACCCAACTCCAACTCAGTACTTCCTATCATCCCTAAACTGATGGACAAACTGAAGCAGTCAACAAATGTCTGGAGACCTACCTCAAGTGTTTCATTTCAGAAAAGCAACATCTATGGGTACAGTGATTACCTCTCGCCGAATGGTGGTATAATACTAACTATCATGCTGCCACCAAGATGACTCCATATGAAGCAGTTTATGGTCAACTCCCCCCTTCCCCTACTTATTATATCCCTGGATGCTCTAAGGTACAAGCAGTGGATCAACTCCTACATAACCATGCAACCATGCTTTCCCACCTCAAAGATAATCTCCATCAAGCTCAGAATTGCATGAAGCAACAGGCAGACCAACATCGTTCAGAGTGCACATTTCAAGAAGTGGATCAGGTATTCTTGAGGTTGCAACCATACAAGAAAACATCACTCAAAGATGAGGGTTGTCAGAAATTATCTCCAAAATTCTGCGGACCGTATCAAATACTTCAGCGCATTAGAGAAGTAGCCTACAAGCTAGCCTTGCCACCCACTACAAAAATCCATCCCGTCTTCCATGTCTCATGCCTCAAGAAAGTGGTAGGGAACAATTGTAGAATTAAAACCAGTCTACCGGAATTGGATGAAGAAGGTTCAATCTGGCTCCAATCTGAACAAGTTCTTGACACGCGAGAATAGTACCCGCGTGGCTGCACGATCAAGGAAGTCCTCATCAAGTGGAAAGACACCTCTCTAGAAGATGCAACCTGGGAACTAACCATTATTCTTCAACAGTTTCTGTAGCTTTAGCCTTGAGTACAAGGTTGTTTTTATGGGGGAGGTCATGTTAGGGTCCAACCCTAACCCCCTTATTTATGTAATAGGGTCGAGTCATAGTTATAGTTAGTTAAAGAGTTAATAAATTTCATATTAATAATTGTAAGTGGTTGTCCCGCATTTAAAGAAAGTGACCACAGTTAGTTGCAAATGGGCCATGGTATTAGATAGATGGTATTAATATAACCATGGTACTGACCCATGGTATTGCATGTATGAATCCTATATAAAGGATAGAGACTCCCCATTGAGGAGCGTCGTGTCTTATTCTGTAATGGAGCACTACTCTATTGGAGGTTGCCCCCTCGAAGAGGCAAGTGAACATTGCTTTCATCTCTGAATAATAAAATACATGCTATTATTTCTCATTTTGTTCTGTGTTCTGGGTTTTATTTCTTCGCATATTTGGTATTCTGGCATCTTCTCGTAGGTCAAGAGCATAACACATATGGCAACTTGTCATCTCTCTAGCCTAGAGATGCTCCTATAGTTTTGTGAGAGGCGTTGACATGAATATGAAAAGGAAGAGCCCAATTTAGGCCTTAGAGAACAGGTGCAGTAGTTAACTTGTCCTTTAGGGTGTCCAGGGCTTCTTGGCAGCTCTCTGACCATAAAAATTCAGAGTCTTTGGCCAATAAACCGAATAAAGGAGAAGATAACCTGCTAAAATATTTTATAAATCTCCTATAGTATCCGGCTAAACCTAAAAATCTTTTGACATCCCTCTATTTTTGTAGAGTCAGGACCCTTTCGATGATGGCTATATTATTTGGGTCTACCTATAGTCCTTCCTGGGATATTGAGTGACCTAGAATAGTCCATGTAGTCATCAAGAACTCACATTTTTTCAGACTAAGGGATAAGTTCATTTCAATGCATTTGTTTAACACCTTGCCCAGGTTAGAGAGAGCCTCTAGGAAATCACACCCATAGGGTGTGAAGTCATCCATATAAATTTCCACTGCATCATGGACTAGCTTTATAAAGATACTCAACACTGCTCTTTGGAAAGTGGCAAGGGCATTGCATAGACCAAAAGGAAGTACCCTATAAGTGAAAGTACCCCAAGGACAGATGAAGGTGGTTTTATCTTAGTCCTCTGGGTTGATCTGGATTTGATTGTACCCGCTGAATCCATCAAAGAAAGAGAAGAATCTCTTCCCCGCTAGATCATCTAACACTTGGTCAATGAAAGGTAGAGGAAAATGGTCCTTCTTTGTTGCTTTGTTTAGCTCTCTATAATCAACACAAATCCTCCACTTCCCATTTTTCTTTGGAACTAGCACCAGAGGAGACACCCACTCACTATTTGAGATAGGGTAAATGAATCCTGCATCCAACAACTTCTGTAACTCTTCTTTGACTATATCCTTGAGAGCTCGATTCATTCTCCTTTGGGGTTGTCGGATTGGTTTCCAACCTTCTTTGATGTAAATGTGGTGATTACACACTAATGGGTGCACTCCTTTCATTTCTTTGTAATTCGATGCAAAAGCATCCAAATTCTCTCTTAGCATTTTACATAACTCTTCTTCTTGGTGTATGGAGAGAAAGGGGTTGATTTTCAAGGCTCTTTCAGGGTCGAATTCTATTGTCTTGACATGATTAGGATTTGAGTCAACTAAGCATAGATCAACTTAATGGTTGTTCTTGGTTTCCTTCACTACTTCCTCTAGAGACATGGTGTTGGGAGTTGGATTTTGGAGGATGTGTTCAATCAAATCATCTTCATTAGGCCGCCCTCCTCCTATGACAGTTTTTATGTTATAGAGTTGGGAGGAGTAGACTTCATCTTCTTCCTCCTCTTCTAGCCATAAAGGTAAAGCATGTTATAGAGATGGCTAAGCAGGAGGGAACAAGACCAATTGCTTGGATAGATGCCCATTTTTTATAGTCGTATTTCCAGTCTTGCAACTTATGTAGGCATCGACAATGGCTAACCAAGGCCTCCCAAGTATGAGAGGATAACCATTAAATTTGGTCTTAGGTTGGAGAACTAAGAAGTCTGTAGGGTATTCCCAGGAGTCAATGGAGACCATCACATCCTCAACAATCCCCTTAGAGGCTACTATGGATTGGTCTGCAGGCTGCAAGACTATTGTGGTCTTTCTTAATGATCCCTGGAGATTCAGCTTGAGCATAGTGTCCTTAGTCATTACATTAATGGCAACCCCAAGATCAATCAAGGTATGGGGGGCAATGTTGCCATTGATGTGTACATCTACTACAGGGCTTCCAGGGTCTAAATACTTTGGGAAAATTACCTGCCCCAACATTAAGTCAGACAGTTGTCCAATGACATTAATGGTAGGGGTGTCTCTTTTTCGCCTTCTTGGATGTTTGAAACACCTCTCCAATTAGCTTGTTGTAAATGGGTACATCTTTAATAGCTTGGAGAAGTGGGATTTTCACATAGATTTTTCAATTCACCCAAAAGTTCATTCTCTTCTGGGGTAACATAGTTACCGATCAAACAAGAAAATGAACTGGTACCCTTTTTTTTGAGGTAGCAAAAAATCACCCGATTTTGAAAAGTGGTGATGCCAGAAAACACTTTTTTTTTTAGCATATTTTTAGCATTTTAAATTTTCTAATGTATCAAGTATGAACATTTTTTTTAAATGTTAGTGATTTTCATCTTGATTTTGAAAAGTGTTGATACAACATCAACACGTTTTTTTAAAGAGTTTATTTTTGACACTTTAATTTTTTAAATTTTTTTTTTTTTATGTAGCAAGTATGAATGCCTTTTTTAAATGTTAGTGATTTTCATTTTGATTTTGAAAAGGGTTGATGCACCATCAACCCTTTTTGTTTAGAAGGGTTATTTTTTACACTTTGAATTTTCTAATGTATTAAGTGTGGATTTTTTTTTAAATGTTTGTGAT
>APFE031485834.1:63193-74736 GCA_000404065.3 Pinus taeda
TTTCTTTTGTATTTTTCATTTTATTTATTTATTTATTTATTTTTTTTCTACAACCTCTGTGTTGATGCTTGTTTAACGACTTGATCCCATTATGGGCAATTTGATAGTTGTTTTTAAAATTTTCGTTATAATGAATCAAATTTTCCCCCACAATGTATCAATTTCATGGTTGGTCTTTAAGTTTTCATTACAATGGGTCGAGTTCACCTACATTGCGTGTCAATTTGATGGTTGATTTATAATTTTTTGTTGCAATGTATAGAGTTGTCTTAGACTAAGATTTTAAAATCATTATATATTTAGCATTTAAAAAATAAATTACTCTTAGGTGTTCATTTTTAAAGTTTTTTGTCATAAAATTTTTTCATAATGTCATGCTTGAAATATTTTGAAAACTTGAGATTTTTTTGTAATCATAATCTTTGGTTTTAATTGCATGGTTAAAAAATTGTCAAGATTTTAATGTTTTTCTAAGTCATGATATTTTTATCTTTAATGCTATGGTCGAAAACAATTACAATTTCAAGGTTTTTTAGAGTCAAGATATTTTAGCTTTAACAACATGGATGAAAATAGTTGGAATTATCACGATTTGAGACATGATATTTTATCTTTAACATCATGTCCAAGAATTGTTGGACTTTTATAGTTTTTCAAAGTCCAGATATTTTCTTTTTAACTCCATCACTAAAACATGTCAAAATTGTAACTCAATTTTTTTTTGTTGTTATTATAGGATAAACAATTTTTTTAAGGGCGTGCTTTTCATCCATTTAAAAAAATGGTTTTTACTTCCATTTAAAAGAATGTTTTTTCATGTTTTTTTGGGTTTTTGGGCTCGAGTACCCGTTTTGAGCTAATAGTTCCCGTTTCGTTCGTAACTATGTTGGGTATGTTGGACTAGATGGGTTAATCTTTCAACAAAGGGTGGTGGATTTATTCTAGGTATGCTTTCCTCTCTTTCCTCCGCACTCTCCTTAGGTGGAGATGGAGGTTGGTTATTTGGGAGCACTCTCCCATACCTAAGGTTGATTTCATGAATTTCCACAGCATAAGCAAGGTAGGATGTCTCTCCACTATAGACCTGTTATGCCTGTCTGTTGTTCGGGTTCGGGTTTGGTTGGGCAGACATCTAAGGTTGTTTAGGTGGAGCAGGGTGTAAAAGTTGTGGTTGAGATGGAGGTGAAGGAAATAACGTTGGAGAATTGTTGTATGGGGGCCTCCACCCATGGGGTGGTGCATTCCATTGAGATTGTGGAGTATATGGCTAAAAAGGCTGGTTGGTCGATTGGGAATGGTATTAAGCTGCAAAAGACCAGGGAGAAGGTGTAGACCATGAGGGATGAGCAGGGGGGCCCCAAGAGGGAATGAATGTGTTTTGATTAGGGTTGTAATATGCATAGGGTGACCCTTGCATGCTTATTTTATGGTCGAGGCCCATGGGGCCTCCTTTGATTTATGTAGCAGATCGGTGCAAACACCCCTTCAGTTCCCTGATACACAACTTTTAGCCTAGGCAGAGAAGGGAACTCGTCTGTGGAGTAGTTTTCTTCACAGACCGAGCAGATCTCTATAAGGTTTAATGGACATTCATTCCTAGGGTTCCTCCATGTGCATCTAGGGCAGAAGATGGCTAATGCTCTCTATGCTTCCTCCTACTTCCTCTTGATTTGCATAGTGTCCATCTGCAAGGCAAGGTTTGCATCATTTCACTCTTAAAATCTTGCAACATGTTTCCAATTTCACTTTTATAGATGTGTTGGAAGAGGATGAGTTGGCCACTATTTGACTAAACCTACCCCTTTTTCTAGTTGCCCTAGAATGATTCTTGAAAATAGTCTTGATATCATCATAGGATAGTTGGTAGATATCCCCTCCTGATAGCAGGTTTAGGGCTTCTAGGTTCCCCGGTCCCCCTGAGAAGGACTAACTTAAGTGATTCTGAGTCAAGTGTGCACCTGTCCCTTTTATAGCTAAGCTGGAATCTTTCCTCATAATCCTCTAAGGACTCATCCTATCCCAAGGTCATTCTAAAAATTTCGTCTTTGGTATCTTTGGACCTGCAGTAGTCCCTATACTTGTTGTGGAAATCTTGCAACATCTGAGCCCAGGTGGTGATACTATCCCCAGGTAAACCCATGAACCAGTGTAGTGCTGCATCCTTGAGAGTGGATGGGAATAATTTCAACTTCTGATCATCATAGGTGGAATCATAAGTTCTGCATATGACAACAAATTCGAATAGAAAAGTATTTGGATCTTCTGAGGTCAGGCCATGGAAGTGAGGAAGAGAAGAGGGGATTATGTTTTCCATATTGGAATCCCCATTGGTTTCTCTGATGGGAAAAGAACCCTCAATTTTTTCTCCATCCTCCCTTTCATTTCTATTTTCAGCCATTCTGTCAATTGGAATGGTTTCTTCTTCTTCCTCTATAGGCTCTTCAAAAATCTTTGGTTGTTCACCTAAGGGTTACTCTAATTCACAGCCCCTAAAGAAGAGAGAAGGTTGGATGTTTGAAGTGGTGGGGGTATTTGGTAGAAATTTTCCTAAGTTATCCCTATTCCTACAAGGCATTAAAGGAGTGTTTTTGTTTTGTTTTTCAAGCTTTAAGACTGATTGAAAAATTGAAAAGACACACTGAATTGAAACTAATTGTTGAATGGAAAGGAAAGCAAACCAAATTACACTAGTTTGTAGAATGGAACTAATAGCAGAATGAAAGAGATAAGAAATGGAAGAAAGAAAGGATGAGCACCAGTATTGCAACAAGGATGCTGCAACTCCTGGGGCTACCAACTTTACTTCATCAACTCGGGGTTCATACATACTTGGAGGTGACAATGCTATATACACAAGTAGATGTAATGGGTCAACTCTTTGTCACTGCTAAGCTAGGGCAATATGCCACTAGGGCTTCTCAAACCAAACTTCTATTGATTTAGAATAAGTTTGATTACCAATTGAGAGAGGATAACTTTACCCTAATTGAGAGGATTGAAATGCTACTTGTTGCAATAATAAAATACTGAAATAGATGCCTATAAAACACATAACTCATCTAGCTATTTGTTAATACACCTTGCTTGTCAAAATAATTCTAATTTAACATATGTGAAATCTTAGCTACCCTAAGAATGAAATCTGATCTAAAAACGCACTTCACTGTTGTCTACATGAACAAATATAAAAACCTTTTTCTTTTTATATTTTTGCAAACATATAAATGCTAATCCTTCTTGGTTGCATGGCAGGTGAGATAGGTGTGGAGGGAGATGAGTGTAATGGGTCAGATGGATTGGGAGGCAAGCATGGGTCTTCTCCTATCTTTCTTGATTCCTCTTTCACAAATTGGGCTCAAAACATGCCACTACAGGTTTTCCTACAAAATGTCTATAGGATGTCCCAGTTCACCTACAGGATCCCCTGTTTTCCTACAGGAATAGGCCAAAAGCATAAGGAGTGATTTGGAAAGTGGTATGGAGCTTAGGGAAGGTGAGGAATGGAAGAAATAAGGCAAAGGAGTGGTAGGCACTCTCTCAGAACTCAAACCAAAGCTTTATGATGGTTGGATTTTCTCAATAAGCATGTCAAGTTGTCCTTGTGAAATGATAACTTGAATTGAGAACTTAGTTGCTTTTGGCGATCATGGGTGGATATGGTTAGGCTTAGGCTGATGATATGAGGTATTACTAAAACATAGAAACTCCTACAACTTACACATCATTGTTGGCATTTATCCATAAATCATTTCAAAACAAGAAGGGTTTACAAAAATATAAGAAAACATAATTTGCATAATTTATTTGCCAAGTTATTGCATGGGAATACTTGAAACCTATTATGAAAGCAACATGAAATCTAATTCAAAACTTAAGATATCAGAAATGACAATTGCAACCTATCTTTGAAAACTGAAAGATGATGACCTAATTAGAAGAAAACCCTAAATTTCATAAGAAACCAAAATTCTTTCTTTTTGGGATGAATGGGAGTTGTTCCTCAAGCCACGGTCCCTAAGGGAGGAATGAGGTAAGATCCACCTGTTATCAGCCTTTTTTGAATATTTTCTTATCTCTATAATGTTACTGTTAAGGCTATGCACAAATGGAAGCAAACTAATCAAATCTACCAATACTTGTAATGTAACAATACCAAAATCAATTTAACAACTAACTATGAGATAACCTAAGCACACAAGTACAGTACGAGGAACCGCTGCTGCTAGGGTTGGGCCCTAACCCAAGAGTTTCAGCCATCTGAGTCAACTCAATGCTAGATCAAGGGAATGCTGCTCATTTTCATTAACATATAAAAAAAATGCATAACAATGTTTGGTCACAATCCTTCAACTCGAAAACTGCTTAGATATCTTGCATAAAAAATTCGAATCCTAATGAGGCTCTAGGCCTCTATATTTATACAACTGAAGTTGCCAACAACTTCTTTAAATCTAGGAGGCTTGACTCCCAATCTTGAGATTAACTAGTTCTTAGCTATCACTGGATTAGTTGCCAATGATCCTCATGACTCGACTTCTTGCAACTCCGAGCTCGTGTGATTTGATTGAGGGTTCTTCGAGTGAGAGAGGAGTTAATGAGGGGGATTCCATCTCCTATAATCTCTCCTTCTTGTCCCATTTGAGTTACTGCACCATGATTAGCCACATTTTACTCCCAAAACATGCAATCAATGCACATTAGACCACTAGACATGACATCTTACTTTTACTCATCTCACTAAGCAAAATATAATTAAAACATGTAAAGAACTATGAGAAGAATTGATTCTAGTAAGCTTGGAGGTGTATTAAGGTCCATATATTTTACCCAATGATGAGCCTCATTAGGTACCTAGAGGCAGTTGGGGGTAACTGGAACTCATGGAATCCATAAAGACCAAATACTCCCTAGAAAAACTGAGTTGGAGGCATTAGAAGTGTAGTGGCACAACTCAATGGGTTGTGGGTGAAAATAATATGGTGCACTACCATGAGTTATGTAGGCTAATGGGGAACGAGAGACTGCAGGTTGGAGCATTGTCGAGGCTTTGTACCTTCGCCTTGACCATGTTTGGTACTAGTTATGTCCAATATATGGATTTAGGAAATCCTTTGCACTTATGGAGTGATAGCCTCAACACATGGGTGACCCACTACTAAGAGATTTGGAGCAGTGGTGTCTATGGTTGGGAGGATTATTTGAGGTTTGCTACCAGTTGGAACTCCTTAGAAAATAAGTGTTATTATTATGTATTTAGTTATTCTTTGATGTGTTTTGCACATAATTATACTTGAGGTGCATATGTGTATTTTTCATATTTATAGTAATGTTTACATCATTTTACTGCTATATATCATTCAATATCAAGGTGATATGCATAACTCAACAATAAAGATGCATGAAACAAGGTTAATTATGATATCATAGGTAATTTTTTGTTATCATTATTAAAAATAAAATCAAATAATGTAGAAATGAAACATATAGTGAAACAATATAAAGGAGTTGCCAATATACATGGTTCGTCCAATCTAGGCTATGTCCATGGAAAAATAGATAGTCCTTCCTTTCATTCCATCTAGCAACATAAAGGGATACACCATGCATTACATTTACTACAACACCCTCTATCTATCTCATAGTTTCATCTCTCTCAATTGAAATTCTTTCTCAATGATACATAGCCACAATACAATTCATTCATAAAAAGAGGGTTTCCTTTTCAAGAAAAAAAATCTGACATAACATCTACCATTAGATTTGGGAATTAATGATGAACAATATATATTAACTATGAAATCGCAATGTTTTACAAAGCAATTTTTCCTAAAATTTATTTGGGGGCGCTACCCTCAAATCCCCACCAACGGGGTCTCCAAAGCATTGTTGTTTCCCCCCTTGGACCCTTTGTAAATAATAGTATGGTGGCAAGCCCCCTACACCCCCCTTTAGAAACTAGGGTCCAAATGTGGCTAAAAATAAGACCTTTGACTTAGGAAGATAATCTGACTCCACAACCAACAATCATGGTTCAAAAATAGATTCAAGGGCTCAAAGGGTGCCAAAGATAAATAAAAGTATTTTTTTTTCTTATCCTAAGTTGCATCACCTTGGAGTTACTGGGGGAAGTGATATATGTGGGCTTCTTAAAAAGAAATATGGTAATTCATGAGACAGGAAATATAATTAATGAATTTTGGTTGTCGTTGTGTATAATTGTGGGCATGGTTGTTCTGAAGTCCATGAAGAAAGTATGTGTATGTGCATGAAGAATTATGAAAATTGAGAACAAATAGTGATATATAATAATCTCTAGAGTCCCCAAAAAATAAATTCCTAGCTAGTCTATGCTAGTTCCTAAAAAGGAAGTGGATTAGCCTAAGGGACTATGTGATAGAGAAACAAATCCCATTCTTTGGGTTGTGCGAGTTGAAAGGGAAAGAGAGCTAGTGGGTTGGGATCATTGTGAGAATTATTATATTGTGATAATTGGAAAATTGGGCTAGGTGAGAGGACTAGAGGTAAACATTGGTGGCTTTGTCCTTATGCAATAATAGCCTTAACTGGTGGTGGGGAGGAGAGAAGAAGGGGTGGTTGCATTTGCATAAAGAGTATAGGGAATAGAAATCTTATGGTTGGGCTAGACACCCTTCATCTATGGATAGTCGATGTTTAATTCCAAGGGGTGAGTATTATGGATTAGTTCTAATTATGTTGATTTTTATGTTATTCATTGATTATTGTTATATTTACATGAATAAGTCTACAATAGTAACATTGAATGATTAATTATATGTGCATAATATTTCTTATCATATTGTATGCACTAAATAATAAAAAGTGGAATAGAGAGGATTATAGTATAAAATATAATAATGACTATGTTAAGGAATGGCATTAGAGCAAGAAGATCATATTTTCAAGAAATACATTGTATCCCCAACATCTATAGAGGGTACTCGGTATGTTACAAAATGATATAGAGCTAGAAAAGCATAATTTTATGTTGGTGAGAATGAAGTTGGATAACCCTACTACCAAAAAAATGTACATGGGTTGTTGGGTATGTTACAAAGTGATATCAAGACTTTTGGGTACAACAATGGGCTATATGGGTGAGAAAATGGTTTGCATAGAACAAATTACATGTTGTAGATCATGTTTTTAATAGAATGTTCATGTGGAAATTTGTGTAAAGGTCATAATTGGAAATTTTATGGGTTTAGGGTTTCCTAAATAACGTGATATAGAGTTTATATGATAATATGGAATCAAAATCATGTTAGTGACCTACACTATTAGGGTGACGTGGAAGCATCAAGGTGTAAGGGTGATGGTCATGAGGCAAGATCCACAATGGTAGGGATAGAAAGTTTGGTAAAGGTAATTTATAGAGGCAAGTGAGGTATTTTTATTGAAAGGTTGTAAAGGATTCATAATTATTGTTGGAGTGATGCATGTCCCCTAGGTGATAAGTGGTTTATGAAGGTTCAGGGGCATTTTAAATAGCAACATGTTATGCCTTTGTAGTTGATATCAACCATTGATATGGGATAAAGTATGGGAAAAATGTCTGCTAACAAAGGGATGTCACACATGAGACCCACGTTTATCACATCAACCAATATTAATGTGTTAGGTGGAGGATCCAAGGATATAGTAGGACCCCTTGTCCCATCCATGGCCAAGAACATGCAAAGTGGTAGGAAAGGATGGATAGGTATCATGTGGCTCACATTAATCAACTAATTAATGCTGTGGAAAAGGAAGATATAAAATGGGGCCATGAAGGACTAACATGGAAACTAAGGAGGCTAGGTAGATGACACATCAACATCCTAAGTGGAAAGGTAGACATAGTGCCACATCAATAGCCATAAGACATGCCATATCAACAAGGATGCCTTGTTAACAAGAAATATTTGTATTCAAAACAAAAATATGGGTCAAAATATTATTTTAGCTAAATAAGAGCATATTAAGTCGGGACTAGGTGAAATTTAGGTGTAGCTCTATAGTGACCAGGACTATGAAAGTGCCAGTGAGGGTCACTAGCTTATTCTTCTCCATAATTATAGAAAATAGAACTTAGTAGATTATGATGAATAAGTTAGTACTTATCGATAGATTCCCTACTATTCATGAAATCTAGATGGTAAGGAAGAGGAAAAGACATTAAAAAAATCTAGTGGATCATTTCACCAAATTCCAAAGGGTTTGAAATTTAGATATAGAAGTAGGCATTTGGGGAATCTTTTAGTTCTAAAATGGACATCCTAAATAAAATCATAGGTTGTAATCCTCACTCCCTTATATTCTTATGCTATGATATGTTGTTAACCTACCCACTATGGGATCTCTTGATGTGATAGACCCTTGTTAGTGTTATTTAGTATTCGTACGAGGTATGTATATGCTAGCTACATACCCATACCTCACATGAATATGATAGTATTCTATAGCCTATTATGTTAGATGACTAATAAATAATTAATCTTGATTAATGGTTAAGCTATGATTTAATAACCTTAAGCTTGATTGATGATCAAACTTATGATCAGCCTTAAGCTTAATTAATGGTTAAGATTAATTAGTGTTTATTAAATTAATAACTTTAATATTTATTAATAGATTATATTTATGATTAATTTAATATTTAGATTTGTCAGACCAGGTAGTAACTCCTCAAAATCAATTCATTATATTCATTCAGATTGGTCTTTATTATATACATGAGGGAGAGACTGTTCATTTCATCTCTCGGTGACTCTTTATATTTTCCATTATTTATTTACATTAGTTACACTTATTCACCCAATCCTGATGATTAGGTGTCAACATTCCCCCCCTTAATCTGAAGGGATGTTGGTGAGTCCAAGCATCGTTTTGAATCTTTCAATCTTTTCTCTTCCAAGTGCTTTGTGAAGATGTCTGCAATTTTCTCATTAGTGGAACATGGCGGAGATGGATTGTTTTGGCCTCAACATGATGTCGAATTAGATGATATTTAGTATTGATGTGCTTCGTTCAATCATGAAACTTTGGTTTCTTGGCCAACTTTATTGTTGAGGTATTATCAATCATGAGTGAAGTCAATTGTACTTGTTTTACTTGCAAATCTTCAAGAATTTTCCTGAGCCACACAATTTCTTTTGTTGCTTCAGCTGTTGCCACATATTCTGCTTCTATTGTGGAATCTTCTAGAACAAATTGTTTGCATGATCTCTAGGAGACGGCTCCTGATCCAAGACTCATAGCATAACCTGAAGTAGATACCCTAGTTTCTTTGTCTCCATCGAAGTGTGAATCAGAGTATCCAATCAAGCTGAAGTCATCCACCTGTGTATACTTGATTTCGAAGTCTCGAATTCCCTTTAAGTACTTTAGAACTCTTTTTGCAGCAGACCAATGTCCCTCACAAGGTTTTTGCATAAACCTAGAGAGGATTCCAACAGCAAACAAAATGTCTGGTTTAGTAGTAGTTAGGTAGTTGAGACTTCCTACAAGTTGTCTATACTTTGTTGCATCCTCAAATTCTTTTCCTTCAATGGATGTGAGCTTCAAGTTTTGTTCCATTGGAGTAGTAAGAGGATTACTTTCTGTCATGCCAAACCTGTTCAACATATATCCAATGTACTTCTTTTGAGAAAGAAATATGGACTTCGGATGTTGAGTTACTTCAATACCAAGATAGTAATGAACATAGCCCAAATCAGTCATTTCAAAACCTTTCCTCAATTCCTTCTTTATGGATGAAATGTAGCTTTCATTGTTCCCTGTCATCAAAATATCATCTACATATACCACAAGATATACAATTGTTTTGCCAACTTTCTTGACAAATAAAGTTGCATCATCAAGATCATAATGTTTCAAATTGAGTTTCAGAAGATGCTCAGTTATTTTTTCATACCAGGCTCACAGTGCTTGTTTGAGGCTATACAAGGATTTCACAAGTTTGCATATTTTATGTTCATGTCCCTTCACAGAAAATCCTTTAGGATGGGACATAAAAACATTCTCTTTTAGATCTCCATTCAAGAAAATAGTTTTTACATCCATTTGATGGACTTTCCAATTGTTTCGAGCTGCTAGGGCAAAGAGTGTCTAGATGGTAGCCCATTTTGCTGTGGGGGAAAAAGCCTCCTCATAATCGACCCCTTCCTTCTGTGCAAAACCTTTTGCCACAAGCCTAGCTTTGTGCTTGTCAAGTGAGCCATATGCTTTCTACTTGTTCTTGTAGACCCACTTGCAGCCAATTGGTTTGGTACCTAATGGAGGATCAACCAACTTCCAAGTGCCATTCTTTATCAGGGCATCATACTCCTTTTGCATCGCTTCTTTCCATTCATCATGAGAAGCAAATTATTTGAAGGAAGTTGGTTTGAAATATGTAGACAAATTCAATTCACAATCATAAGAAACATCCATATCAATAGGTGAATCAGAATCATCTACATCACCTTCATTTTGCCGGTTTGAATTTCTAGTTCCTGTCTTTCCAACCTCATCAAGATGAACACTTTCAAGTGTCTTTGTCAGCCACTTTGGGGGACCTTTCTTAGATGGTCCAGGCTGCTCCATTGATTGATTTGGGACTGAATCAAGATTGAGTCTCCCAATTCTATCAATCACGTCACTTAAAGTATCATCCGTTGTTGGAGTTTCATGTGCGGGAGAGAGTTCTTCAGAAGAATATTCCACAGGTTGATTTAGTATAGGAATCCCCCCTTCAAGATGTGGAATCTGATTATCAAATTCTTGAAATGATTTTGCATTTGCGAATCTATCCAAGTGATCAACTTGCCGCTCAACAACATTGTCAGTTTTGGATGATTCAAGAAAGATTACATCTCTAGATACAACAAAATTTTTATTGACTTCATCATAGAGACGATATCTTTGGAGGTGTTTGAATACCCCAGGAAGATACATTTACAACTTCTTGCACCAAGTTTGTTTCTATGTACCTTTGGTATCAAGGCATAACAAGTGGAACCAAAGACACTGAGATGCTTTACCGAAGGAACATGCCCATACCACATTTCATAGGAAATCTTTTTTTTGATAGCATTAGATGGACATCTATTCTTTATATATACAACACATAGAACTACACCGGCCCAAAACATCAATTTAACATTTTTTTAAAACATCATGGAGCACACCATATTTAAGATTGTCTTATTCATTCTTTCAACTACACTGTTCTCTTGGGGATTATAAGGCACATTTGTTTGATGTTTGATCCCATGTTGGCAAAGATAGTTTTCAAATTCATTTGAAGTGTATTCTTTTCCATTATCAGTGTGAATAGAGCAATATGAGATTGTGCATCATTTTCAATCCATTTATGAAAATTCTTGAATGTTAGGAAAGCATCAGATTTGTTCTTCAATAAATAAACCCAACACATTCTGGTGTAGTCATCAATAAATGTCATGATATATTTATTTCCATTTGCAGAAGGAACAGGCATTGGACCACATAAATCTGACTGAATAAGTTCAAGCTTCCTATGTGCTCTTGAATGTGAGTCATGA
>APFE031485840.1:0-26426 GCA_000404065.3 Pinus taeda
TAATAGTTAACTTGTTTAATTGTCGATAATCGATGCATATTCTAAATGTGTCATCCTTATTTTTGACAAATAACATAGGAGCCCCCCACGGTGATACATTGGGTCTAATATAGCCTTTGTTCAGTAGTGCTTGTAGCTACATTTTCAGTTCCAATAATTCATGGGGGGGGGGGCTCATTTAGTAAGGGCCTCTAGACACTGGCGCTCCATCAAGTACCAAATCAATGGAAAAGTCTATATCTCTATGAGGCGGTAAACTGGGTATTTCCTCCAGAAAAACATCTTGGAACTCCTTAATAACTAGTAGGGTGTCTAATTTTGCTTCTTCTCTTTATTTTTCACTTGCTTCCACATGAACCATGAATAACTAAAACCCCTTTCGTGCACTCTTTTCCATTTGTAAGGTTGAGATTTGTCTATTTGATATGGGGTTTGCTATGCCTTGGATTATTGAGTTGGTCCCTTTTCATTCACAGAACTCACTGTTTTCTCTAAAAAAATTATAATGGCTCCCTATGTTTCCAGCTATTCCATGCCAATCAACATATCATATGATCCTAAAGGGAGTATATTTAGATTTATTTTTGTAGGGTATCCATTTAAATCAAGATGGCATTACCTCACTAGTTGGTTACTCTTTTCTTAGTGTCAGTTGCTAACTGTACTAGCCAAGTAGTCTTAGACTTTTCAGTTGTACATTTACATTTTTCTACCACTTGTGGCCCAATATAACTTAAACTAGATCCTGGATCAGTTAGAACATAAACAAGTTGGTTTGAGATGGTACCTTCAATCTTGATCATTGAAGTTTGATGCTTCGCTTGTCTCTCCTCCAAGGTTCTACTTATTATGAGAATATTTCTAGCAACATCATTTATTGTGGTGGCTTCGTGAACAACTTGGATATTTTGGATAGATCTAGGATTATGCGGACAATCCCTCAACAAATGGGTCTCCCCACATCCCTAGAACTTTATTGGTTCATTTTCCTTACCCCCACTGATATTTTTATTATTAAGATCCATGGCTATGGATACAATTTGAGATTGTGCCGATTGATTTATATTTCTCCTACTGAATTTTTTTCATTGATGGTCCTTCCCAAAAATTTAAAGATACGCAGGTTTCTTCCATTTTTCCATTGTGGAAGACCTAGTTTTGTCTTTATTATGCCAAAATTTAGTGCCTTCAACTTTATTTTTCAACTGTTGATAACACAACCTTTCCTTCCTTACTTCTTCATCGATTTTTTTAGGATTGTCGAACTAAATCATTTCCTTGTAGACAGTGGGTAAAAAATTTACAAACCATTGCACCTTTTCTTCCTCTTATTTAATATAGGGAACATACCGTAATAAATTAGTAAAATTTTCCACAAATTCGTCCATGGTTAACTACCCCAACCTTAACTCATGGAACTCCTTTGCATGGTCATCATAATAATGTTCACTTAAGTATCGAGATTCAAATTGTTTCTGGAACTCTTCCCATGATATTGTCTTTTCTTCTAACAGATGAACACTTTTAGCTTCCTCCCACCAAAGGGTAGCTCTACCTTGCAACTGATAAATGGCCAATTTGGCCTGTAATTTTCTATGATATTCATAGACTTGAAATTTTCTGATAATATTAAGAAGCCATGCTTCTACATCCTCCTATTTCTCCCCATCAAAAGTATGGGGATTGATGTTTTGAAATTCCCCCTGCAGCTCTATTCATTTTCTTATCTTCTTTATTTTTGGATATGTTCTATTAGACTCCCCCCCACTTTCTGATTCCTCTGATTTTTTTCCCTTTTATTTCTTTTCAATACTTCAGGTTCCACAATTTTGTGGCTAGACTTTTTAGTCAATCCCCCGATCATCCTTTCCTACTCCTCGCTAGCTTTTAGTAGGCGTTCATTGTTGCTTCTTAGATAATCCAACTCCTGCTCGAGATTTTTAATAATATCCACAAATTGAGAAGTTGGTGGGTAGCCCCATTTCCCAGTTCGACATACAAGTCTTCACCTCTTGTACTAGCTAGAGGAGAATATTTCTCCATTCTATCATAGTCGCGTAACTTGATTACCTTGTATTTTTTCTAAACATAACCAAATGTTAATTCTTATTGCAAAATTTCAAGCCTACATAATATTACTTATTTATGTGGTGGTTTCGTAAGGCCCCGATTGTGAATCTAGGCTCTGATACCATCTTTTAAAACTCTAACTTTCAATGACAATAGAACATCAATTTTTTTCTTATTCATTGAATTATGTGTAACATTAGTACTCCTATCATCTGACATTTTTTTGTTTTCTTCTATGAAAATATGGTGAATAAGCTCTTAATCCTACCTCTTAGAACCTTTTCGCATTTAAGAGTTAAAACAACTATATCCCCCTTTTGCAAGCTTATTCTATAAACTTGGTGTAACCTGGATAGTAGAAGGTTTATCCCTCATAAGACAATATATATTTAACACTTTAATCCTATGTGTAAGTCGACACACCAATTGTATCATATCCATGTTGGCAGGGATGGAATTTGACGGGCATTTTGCCCGTCATAAGGCTTTTTGCACGTATTTGATGGCTGGAATTTGTCATTCCCCGTTTTGAGTGACGTGCCTGGAAGAGTTAAAGACGGATTTTTGACATTTGGAACTTTTTCCAAAACGTTTTTACGCACCAAACGTTCTTACGCAGCAAGTTTTTTCATATAACAGGTTATTTTTTGGAAAAGTTTTTTTAATTGAAAATATGCTAAATTCTAAATTCTAAAGCCGACATGAATTATGTAGGGCATGTATGATATACGTGGGTTTTACATGTAATAAAGGGAGGTCGGCCATGAATAAGCAACCCCCTTAACATGAGGAAGCAACCCCCTTAACATGAGGAAGGAAACAAACGTATATATATGAGTGAAAGAAGAGCTCATTTCACTCATTGACTTTCACAAATGTGGACGATGAACCTGGTTTATCAAGACTAAGTTTTTTTAGTTGGTTGGTTTATCATGAAAATTTGAATCTTGAATTACATGATTTGCAGAATATTTTATAACATTATCATCGCCATTTGAGCGGTCTCTTAAGATTCTACAAACCAGAAATGGAGATTGATCCAAACATCCAGACACGCGAGAGGCCTAATCATGAGAATGAGATTAGACGGTCGAGGAGTCAGAGGGCGAGACAAATTACGCCTCTAGACCTACCATACTCTCCTGAAAATCTGCATGAGGTGCCAGCTCCTGCCGATTCAAATGTAAGTTAATGGTCACAGAGTGTTCATGTTCATGAATTCTAGTTCTGTGTCAGCTCCTGCCGATTCAAATGTAAGTTAATGGTCACAGAGTGTTCATGTTCATGAATTCTAGTTCTGTGTTTTTGTTTTTGAAGATTTAGAGCTCCTCATATTCAACATAACTTATTTACTATTTTTAGAATCTGAAATTTCTGTGCTTGGTTGGCTCTGTTGTATGCAGGCTCCCCATTCTGCCATTGAAGTGACTGGCAATATAGCAGCATATTCCGGGGCTTACAGGAATATCCTGAGTCTCATTGTCTTCATTCTACATGTTCTGGTGGCCCTTGCCGGGGTTGGATATTTTGGGTTTAAGGGAATCCAGGCTGCTCTGAAGAAGGGCAACCATAGATTTCATATAGAGAATTGGTATCCCCAGCTGGGAGCTGCTGCTGTTCTGGGTGCAATTTGCTCGTTACTATGGCAGTGGATAGTTCTTTGGAGGCCTGTTTTTGTGATCAGGGTACTCTTGTGGAGCAGCCCATTATTGACTTTCATTGCTTCCTTGATTCTTGTGTCTACTACAGATTCACCCAGCGTGGGTTTGGGAGTGGTTCTCCTCGTGTTCTCTATTGGCCAAGCCCTGTACTTATGCTGGGTTACTGACAGGTTGGTTCATCACAAACTCATTGAATTTGTATCAGAAAATATGTTTTCCTTGCATTCTATTTCATTCTGGAAATTGTTCTTAAATCTTTTCTTCCCTGCCAGTAATCAATAAGGTTCAGTAAAATGTATTGCTAGTTTTCATCCATAGAACTTTTGGGATTCTAGTTTCCATCGCTGGAGTTTTGGGTTGTAATTGATTTTACAACTCTTATGTTTTTTAAAGTTAAAATTTTTACATAAGTTAAAATTTTCATTCTTGTAAACAGAATTTTACATCAAAACTATAAGATTCTGTGCTGGTTTGTCATTAGAAAAACCAGACTAAATACAGAATTTCAGTTTTTATGATATCCATATCAAGAATTGGCTGATTTTGAACCCAAACAAAAAAACGATAACAAAGATGGGGCTTTCATGGCCATTCTTAGCTTAAGAAAGAAGCTTAAAAGGCCACCCTTGACCGAAAAAACCTAAGCGCCTAAAAAATGAAAAACCACTTAGAAAATATTTAGGACTGGTCAGATTCAAGGACTTCAATTGGGATAAGATTCTCTTGACCATCCAGAGAGCAGCCTCGAACAGGAAATATGCCAAGGTAAACTTCAATCTTTTTAAGTGGAAATTTGACAACAGTTACAAGGTTTTTTGTAAACTTTATATTCTGGATTTTTTTTTTCCTGGAATTTTTGTTCGCCAGGCTAAATCTTAATTTCTTCTTTTTTTTTTTTAATAGGGGTCTAGATTCAATAGGCTGAAAAATCTCTGAAGCACTGATATTGTGAAAAATTTATAATTTAAATTTGCAATTCCAAAATATCTGAACAAATTAAACAGAAAAATATGCCAGGGAAATCTCGCAAACTTGAAACAGAGAAAGTGCAACCAGCTAAAATGCCCACCAAAGGGTATTCTGAAAATCAAAATTATCTAGAAGATGTGTTGGTTCAACCCCATTTGACAGGCTAAAGAATATTCCTAAGGCTGAATTTTGTTTTTAATAAAGAATATTCCATAATTGAGTTTTTTCAAATTTCTGTTTTTTCTTTACGATAAATATATGAAAATTTTCAATATAATTATTTATTGAATGGTAATTTTTTAATCAAAACTTTATTAGTGAAGGGTTAATTTATTATGAGAACATCACTCTTGAAGGGCAAAATTTTTAATATAACGTTTCTTGACGCGAAGCATAAGGACCCAAAACCTCAAAAAAAAATTGTATGACGGGTAAAGAGAAATCCAAATTCCTACCCTGCATGTTGGTGTACTCATTTTGTTATATTTAAATAGGATTTAGTTAGTACGGGGAATATAATTATGATGTCTTTCTACGAGGTTATTTTAGGGTGCACCCTTCCATGGTTTGGTTATACCTGTAGATTATGTGATGTTTCTATCCACTTTAACATATGGTCTAAAATAATTTTCCACGTGCACATATTTAACCCTTCTGGATATGTAACTATATGACCTCTATTTTTTTTTATGCTATATGTTCTACTTTACCTTGGGAATTGGAAAGTTCAATATGGTTCTGCCACATTTACCTCTTTCACATGGAGTGAATGTGACTAGTTGGGCAATTTTTTAATGGTTGAGATGAGAGTATGTCAATCAAGGGTTGAGATCAATTTGCATAATCCTAATCTCCCTATTCAATAGACGTTTGGGAATTATTGCACTTCCTCTATCGCCTTATATGCCTAGTGTCCTTGCAGCATTGTTCCAGAAACCTTCTTTGGTGTATGGATTCCTAGTGGCACCCAAAAATCATGGAGGAAAGGTGAACTTTTGTCTCCTCACTCTCATCATTCCTCCACACTCTCTAGGTAAAAAACAAATTATGTTTGCTGAGTTGTTGCGGTCCCTTGTTATGGTGTTCATATGGAGGGTTTTTAGATAACTTTGCCCCCTTTCATTTTTAGGTCTCTTTCTTTCCACAATCAGTGGCACTCTAGTTTCCTTTCCACTGGTTCTATGTATAATTATCCTGGTGACATATTTTCCTTTGATTTAGTTTTCACTCGTTCCAGGTAAGCATTTGTACCTTTATTTACTGGTTTCGTTCTATTTGATTTTTCTATATCCTGGCAAGAGTGTTGCGCTCATGTTAATGGGATGGACTCTGTAATAGTTCTCCTTGTTTATGCAGGAAATTTGGAGGGAGGACAAAGGAACCACTTCAGCACATTGTTGGAAAAGAGCTTATGGCACAATGTCCCTCTGGGTTTATTAATCCAAATTTAGGTAATGATATCTTGATTAGTTTGTCTCTCTATACACAATATTGAGTGTGCCTTTCTTGGTTAGAATTATTTTTTCCCCTCACTAGTGTTTTCCACATAGCTTAATTGGTGAATGTTCAGATGGCACTGGCACTCTGGTATTCTTCAGGCCTGAGAAAGTAAGGGTTGGCTTTTCCTTGAGTTATTCTTTTTTCTTCTATTAAGGCTGACTTTGAGCTAGAATCTATATTCATACCATGTCTCCTCTGTTTAGAAGGTAACAAATACTTCTTACGAGTATGCAACTGTGGGTAACAATATCACCCTGTCATCTTTGATATCCCACCCTCGTGGATTTTTCAGGTTGTTTAAGTTTGTTTTCCTGGGGTTCAATTTTGTGTCAAATGTTGCTGGAATTTGTTACCAATCAGTGAATTACCCATAACACAAGCTTTATAGCCATAATTAGGGCTAAATTCATTGGGTTCAAGGGAATTTTGTCATACAAATTTCCTCTTTTAGGTCATCATCACTAATTTTGAATGCAATTGTATTTTGTTAGTATGTTTCAAAAAATTTAACTCTGTGGACCCTAACTATTGAGGGCACAGACACATGATTGTTGGGTGGTGAGGCGCAGGTCCTCATATGATGAAAAGGACTTTGAGGGATTTTGATAATTGCATGATTTATTCCATCAGTGTTAGGCAATGTAAATTTTCTTATTATTAACTTATTATGCTCAATCTATTCTAGGCGTTTTGGGTTTTCTTGCATTTTGGATTGTAATGTAATCTATGGAATAGAAAATTACCTATTTTCACATGTGTTTCTTCTATTCCTTGTTAGATGTTGTATTAATGTTTGCATTTCTTTACTATCAGTGTTATAATACATCATTCCAGTTTGCTTGCATTTCTTGGACATTCTTCTCGTTGTTTCGCTATTATGCATTTAGGATGTTTCCTTTTGTGTAGAAATATAAGACATAATTGTTTCCTATTAATACTTTTATATGTTTCTTATTTACTAGTCTCTTTTCAATAAATTGCATGCATTAACTTATTTTGAATGGGTAATCCTAACTATGTATAGTTTATAGATCTCATTTAATACCATACTCTTTTAGATAAATAGTTGTAAGTACCTATTCAACCAATTAGGTACTCTATTATTTTAATTCTGCACTTTACCACTAACTTAACTTGGACAATTAGCTCGCATCATGATTAAATTCTTGCTTGTACACTAAAAGTGTTATTCCCAGAAATTTATGTTTTGGTTCCGGTAGTCAATTTATTGTTTTTTTCCAAAGAAAAATCATATTGTATTGATAAAAATCAGTTACAAAATTGGAGTAATGAAGGGTTAATCCGTATCAGTCATGACTGTGCCCAGAGGATTGTCTGTTATTTACAGCAAGGATGACAACATTCATCGTTACATTGAGGGTATTTAAAAGATCAGATTGTTCAAATCGTGGCATTGAGCATATGCGGAGCCTGTAAGGCAGATTGTTTCATAAACAGAAAAACATATGTTCATTCCAAATGAAAAGCCCGTAGAGAAAAGCCAGGGGAGCGGCTTTAGATGCCCAGAAATTCCAGGAGGGCCATAATGCGCAGCTGCGTGGTGGAAATGGGACTTCTATAACCATTAAAGATAGAATCATTTCTCCAGAGCCAGATCAACCAGCAAACAGAAATGAAGATAGAGCGCCGAGAAACCGTCTGGATGCTCCACCAGAGGAATCCTTCCTGTACAGAGGAGAAGCATTGATGAGGAAAATCCAGAGTAAGGGAGAGATCATACCAGATTTGATTGGATGCTTGACATTGGAAGAACAAGTGGAGGTTAGTTTCCCCATCAGAAAAACATAAGGCGCAGCGGCTCGGCCCAGTCCATCCACGCTTCTAAAGATTGTCCCAGGATAGATTTCTGTTCTGAAAGAGGAGCCATGAGAATAGTATCATCTTGAGAGGGCAGGTAGCTTTCCAGAATGGGAGAGGGAAAAAAGGCTGAATAGGTTGTGCCTCCAAGAGTGAAAGAGCTGTGTAGATATCTTTAACTCGAATAGGAGATGTTGCGTGAGGCAAGCTCCAAACCATAACATCCTGAACCCCCGATCTTTTAATGGGTAACCCCTGTAAGGTGCTGCGCAAAGAATTCCATACAGAGCAGAGGTGAGGCGGCAAGGAGAGATCTTCGGCGTCCATCCAGGAGGGTGATGAGGATGTCCATGATTTTATGAGGCAGTTCCATGTGAAGATGCCCCTGCAGTGGAAATAGGAGACCAAAGGCGGCGGTAACGAAGAGTATATCCCGTTGAGAAGAAGATCTGAACCAATAAAAATATTCGTACCTGTGCATATAGACCATTGAAAATTTCGCATGTAGAAAGGCAGATTCTTGCGGAGACTTTGCCAGATGGCAGACCCTTTCTTGGTGCCCAGTTTATACCTCCTGTACCAAAAAGCCAGATTCCTCCCTTTCAAATATTTATTGTGGATGAAAGTGCTCTAGGGGCCATTGCCGAATAAGGCTCGGTGGAGAGATTTGCACAGGAGTGCGTTCCCCATGGATCTCATGTCTAATAAACCCCAGCCTCCCTGATTTCTCAGAAAAGAAAGGGATTTCATCTTCACCAAGTGGAATTTGGTTTGTCCAGTAGTGCCTCCCCACAGAAAATTTGCAGAGTATGTTTTCATTTTTTTGATAATGGAGGCTGGAATGTAAAAAAGGTGCGCCTAGTAGATGGCCAGTTGGGAAAGAACAGCTTGAACGAGAACAAAGCGACCAGCCAGAGAGAGGGACCTTGCTTCCCAGCCAGAAATCTTTAAGTAGAAGCGGTCCAACAGCGAAGACCAATCCCCCTGATTGTAACCAGATGGTTTGAGGGAAAAACCGAGATATTTGAGACCATTGTCAATGAGTAAAGCTTTTATACCAAAAAGCACAGCGATCCAGGAGACCAGGATTAGATTGGGCTCATTATGGTATAATTTCGATTTTTCCTTGTTGATGCCGATACTTGTAGCTGAGTGAAACCTGGAAACAATATCATGGAGGCATTGCTAGGAGGCCTTGTGAAGCATAGCAAAGACGAGAATGTCGTCCACAAATAGGTTGTGGGATAAGTAAAAGTCTTTACACATCTTGATAGGTTGGAAACTAGAACCATTCGCTGCCCTGTTTAGGAGTATGCTGAAGGAATTCATGACCAGAATGAACAACAAAGGTGAGAGGGGGCATCCCTGACGAAGGCCCCGTTCGGCCTTGAAGAAGGAGGATGGAGAGCCATTAATGATAACCGAGAAATTTATGTTTACAACGCAAGCCATGATCCATTCCAAGCCCTGTGATCGTAAACCGATCTTTGCCAATAAAATCCTGATCAGACCCCAATCCACGCAATCATATGCCTTTTTCAAGTCGATCTTTAAGATTGCTGCCTTGATCTTTTTAGTCCGGATATTATAAAGACATTCCTAGGACAGAGCCACCGCGTCCCATATGTTCCGCCCTTTCAGGAAGGCGTGTTGGTCTCTGGAGATGAAACGATTTAGAACCGGCTTGAGCCTTTCAGCAATAATTTTTGATATAATTTTGAAAAGAGAGTTGCAGAGGGCAATCGGCCTGTAGTTATGAAAGGATGCAGAGTCACCCTATTTTGGAATTAATGCGATAAGGGTAGATGACAGAGAAGAATGAATATTCCCCGACACTCGTGAGGCCTCGACCATGTGCAGCAAGTCCTCCTTGAACAGGTCAAAAAAGTGGAGGAAGAATTCAATGGGCCATCCGTCGGGACCCGGGTTCCTATCCTTTTTGGATGATTTCATGGCAGCGAGGAGCTCGTCCTCAGTGACAAGACATAAAATTTTCATAGGCTGCGTCGTCAAACATTTCTGGCATGTGCTCAACAACCCAAAACATGTCCGTTGCATTGCAAGGGATTCTTTTGTACTGGGCCAAAAAGAATCGTGATGCTTCATTGGAAATGTCCTCCTGTGTATAAAGAAAAGCACCGTTCCCATCCTCCATCTTCCATATCGAATTTTTTCTCTTCCTGGCATTTGCACAATTATGGAAGTATTTGGTATTTCGGTCCCCAGCCTTGAGCCACAATGCTCGGCTTTTGAGACACCATTGTTCTTCTTCTTTGAGGAGGAGGGAGTGTTTCTTTTTTATTAAAGACCGGATGATGGTCTTTTTCTCCAGCGACATTTCGTTGAGAGAGGCCGATAGAATGTCGCTCATCGCAGTTTGTATATGAATCAGATCTTCCTTATCCCGTTTGACTTTCTGTGCTTGCCATGATTTGACCGCAGATTTTAGACGCTGTATTTTTCCGAGGAAAGATAAAGGGGGGGCCGAAGGGGAACCCCTCATCCCCAACCATTCTTTGGATATGAGATCGTTTAAAGATGCGTCCTCCAAAAAAATACTGCTAAATTTAAAATAATTATTCTTTCTAATATTGAAAGATGCCCAGCTGAGGATAATGGGCTTGTGATCAGATGAAAATTCATCAGCTGTAATGGAGTATGGCATGCCCCATTTTTCGATCACAAACCCCTTGATGAGGAAACGGTCAATCCTCTTGGCTATATAAGCCGTCCCCATTCTGCCGTTGTCCCAGGTGGGCTTTAGTTGATCCGGAATGACGTCCACCAGGTCCCTGCTGAGGAGCCCCAACATGATTTTTTCGGAAAGAGGATCGCGGTCCCTACCATTGCCCCAGCATTCGTGTGGGCTGAGAGTGACGTTCAGGTCCCCGGCAATCACCAGAGATTCCAACTCTAGAGTACCGGATGCAAAAAAATTGTCCCAAAAAGGAGACATGTTCTTATATGGAGCATAAACATTAAGGAGATTCAGGCACTGTACATGACCCCTTACAGTCGCCGAGAGCATGATGCCTGCGCAGCATTTGAAAGCCTTTGCGTTTATCCAGACAGGGTCCCAAAGGGCAGCAAGACCGGCAGATAAGCCGTTTGCACTAGTAGCCACCATGTACCATGTCGGGAGCATTTTCCTGAAAAATGCAATAGTCGTGAGGCAGGGATGCATGGTTTCTTGTATAAAGATAACTTTTGGACGTTCCTGATGAAAAAAAATTTTGAGCGCCAGATATTTATGGGACGCGCCCAGCCCCCGGATGTTCATAGATATGAGGAAGGTCATCGGGAGGGCTGACCAGCCATACTTGCTCTAAGGGGCTGTGGGCAGCAGATTCCGATATAGGCACTTCCACCAGGGAAAGATTAGTTATACCCAGATCAGATGCAATAGTTCTGCCTCGGAAGTGCCGGCTATCTCCTTTTTTCTTTTTCCGAACGGTGATGTTGCTTGCAGAATTTGGGCTGATGGAGGGTCCTGGGGGCTTATAAATGGTGAGGGGTTCAAAAGTAAGGGGGTTCCTTTGAATGAAGAGGTCGACATCGCTGTCGAGGGTGTTTAAAGGCGATCTGGAGGGAGAGAAGCCAGGGGAGGGCTCAGTAGCGGGTTCTTTTCCTTTGGCAGAAACATTCGGGGGAGGAGAGCGAGGACTTAAAGGGGTTGACGGAGAGGATGAGAGCGTGATATAGCGGGAACCCATTTTAATGTTCTGAAGAGACATACCAGGAGGGGAGGGAACAGGGAAACCCTCCGAAGGATCGGGGATGGGAGAGGAAATAAACACAGCGGAAGGAGAGGGAGCAGCATCCTTGGGCTCAACCGTGACAGGAACGTACGGGGATCCAACCGGATTATCCCCCATCATAAAAAAGGAAGCTGAGCCCCGAGGAAATTTCTCTGCTGAGGGGGACAGGAGGTGTCTTTTGCAAGGGCGGAGCTTGCAGTCCTTTATGAGGTGGCCAGTATGATGACAACGGGAGCAATGTAAGGGGATGCCCCAGAAATCGATCCTCTGTTTGATGCACATCCCCTCCCAGAGAATGTCAATGAATTCTGGATAGGTGCCTTTGAAAGGTTTCTCAATGAGAATCCAAGCAATCTGCTTGTCTCGTTCACCCCTGCACCATGGGTCAACATAAATAAACTTTCCAATAGAATTCCCTATCTTGGATAGAGTTTCAGATGACCATAGTTCCAGAGGAAGATTCGGAAATTTGGCCCAGATCAGAGAGTTTGACAGAGTGTTCTTCAGAGGGTCGAAACCCATATACCACCTAGATAGAAAAAGGAAGCTCTGGCCTTTAACCCAGGGCTTGCCGAGAATGATCTCCAGATCCTTTTCCTTTAGGAAGTGGAAGGAATACCAATCCTTCATCATGAGAGAAATGATGGGCGTATAGCCCAGAATGGGCGACCATTGTTCGGATAACCATTGCCGCGACTCTGAATCCTTCATTAAAGGGAAATGCCATTTCCCAACAAGAGCAAACTTCTGTAAGCTGTCGATACGTTCTGTGAGGAAGGCACTGTTCACTGAAATAGCCTTAGGGGGAGGACCTGATTTGATAGGCCGGCAACGGGGGTTGAATGGCTTGACAGGGCCCAAAAAGCTTTCCACAGGGTCAGCAGGACCTCCAGATGGAGGGCAACCCACTTCAGGAGAAGGAAACGTGGTGGTGGGTCCTAGGAGGATCATATCTTCCACGGTGGCATGCCAGCTCAGAGAGGATAAATGAGCTTGTTCGGCTACGATGGTGGCATTAATAAGGGCCTGGGACTCTGTAGAGACGTAACCTTCTGACATGGAGAACCTGGCACAGAAAAAAGGAGGAACCGATCCCGAAGCAGATAGAAACTTCACATAAAGCCTGGATGGAAGATCAGAACTGACAAAAAGAGAGGAGGCAGGTACCCGGAAGGCAGCTAAAAAAAGATAGTTCTACGCGAACTTGGATTCGGTCAGAGAAGGTTCAGGAAGAACTGTCAATATAAAATAGAAAAAAGGACGCCCAAGTACAGGATGGGGAGCCCGGTAAGGTCAGATGCATAAATGGGTGCCGCCGGCATAATAGACCTAGATGTTCATGTTGACGTGATCATCCTGTGAGCAGCCCGAGAGAGGCCACCGGAAAAAATTCAAAAACAGGATAAGCCGGAAATTGGAGAACAGGAAACGGAAAAACCAGAAGACGAAGGAAAATAGACCAGGGGAGGATACAGCATTCTAAGCAGAAGACTGTGGACCGTAGGAAAAATAGCAGCAGTAAATGCGACAAATACACCACCATTTGCCAATCTTAACACGGAAGTCCGAACATGGCCTGGTTATGTAACATCTGGACTTAAAAAACCTGAGGAGAGGGTGACACATGATGCCAGGAAGGCAAGCATACAACCCGTGAGCACATAGATGACTGAATTCCAGAAGCAAATCATTGTAGTAAAAACCTTTGGTAAAGCCTGTCTAATCAAGATGGAAGAAAGAATTGAGATAAAACGAACATGAGCCTACTGTAAGAGAGCTGAGAAAGGAAAGGAAGAAACAGGAAAAAGGTAGCGTACCTGAACCGGAAGAGAGCCTGTCATATGCCAGAGAGCCGACCATTAGCAGAGAGCAAAGAATGGGAGAAAAGTGGAGTGGCTTGTTGAGAGAATAGCGCAAGGGAGATCCCTACGCCCTGGGAGGCATAGAGGAGCAGAAACTGTTACCTTCAGTGGAGTTTGTACTTAAAGACGAGATGAGAGAGGCGCAGACAGATGAACGTGTCGAGTAGGAATGGTCATGCGTTGCATGGAACTGGCTTGGAAGCACGTGGACGTTCATCCGGAAGAGGACAAGGGCCGCTTACCTGTGAATAGCTGGGCCTTCATGGGTGCCATGGCGGCAGATGATTGGTGGCGTTGGGTAATAAGCTTACCTGGTTGGCTACAATGGCGGATCCTCCGAGCATAGACGCACGGCTCTCTCCGGCTCTCTCTAGCCTACTTGGATTCAACAACTTCTACCTATCCTATCTTCCTCCCATTCTTTCCTCTTGTGGTTATCTATTACTCCTGTAAAGAGCTCGTATGCATATTTCCTTGACCCATTTCATACTTAGGATTGTCTACTACTAGAAACCCGAACCTAGTAGGTGCTAAATTATACTTTTAACATGCCTTTATACATTGTTAACATCACTATTTAGACTGCGGCTCCTACTCGGTCATTTGGCTAATAATTCGACCTCAACTAGTCATGAGGTCAACACCCTCTCTTAATACTCAATAAAAAAATTTGTAATAGTTTATATGCACCTTAACAATACTAGTTGATTTCATGCAATTAACTTAAACTGACAATATATGGAATTCTAAAAGTGGAATTAGTTTTCATTGCAATGGGATTTATAATCACCGTGTTCATGTATCATAGTTGTAGAATCAGTCCTTAAACAACTAAATTTATAATCACAGAATATCTTTATCTTAACTGTAGAATCCATTCTCAAATGATTGAATGCATATTGACATTTTCCTGAAAGAATCATTTACATATAATTACTAGCATTAAAAACTATGATAGAATAACATAAAATCTAACCAGTGTCACCGTTAAGGGAATACTTGAGAATCATATACCTTCACCACCCAACCTTGAACTGTGTTCCTCTAGTTCACCCCTCACCTGAGATGAACTCGCCAGGGTATCAACAACCACTATTGATCCCTTCAATAGGCATTTTATACCTTTCTTCCATGATCAATTTTTCCTTTAGTGGTGTCCCGCTTTTGTGGTCCTCAACGTCCACTTGCCTAGGCTTTTCGTTAAAATCCCACTTTTCTCTTCTGTAACACTTTATTCTTAACCATCCTTAGCATATTTCTCCATCTAATGGATTTAATGGAATTTTCTCTCCAATCCAATAAATCATCTTATCTAAGATTCTTTATCATGGAAGTTTTCTCTTTTTTTCCAATCTCATCCTCTAATGAGATTTTCTTTTCTTTTGGAAGAATCTCTTACTCAAGTGTCTCATTCCCAGGAAATTTCAACGTTTTTTATTTATTAGCAAAATTATTTATTACACAATAATTTTAATATACTTCATGGCATTTCTGCCATCCATTTCAACATACTCAGTCTTAACAAAGAAAAACAATCATTACAATCATTGAAAAAATAGAGGGGCATTACATTGATCATTATAAAAACCTTAACGCAATTACTAAACACCATTGATACATCAACACTTGTCAATTCTTCTATTCAAAATTAGAAAGAAGTCAATTCAATCTCTCCATTATTCTTTTTGTAAAATAATTATAACTAAAACACAAGAAGTTGCCTAAAATAACCTTGAGGAGGAATGGATTCATATCTGCTAAACCCATAGATCAGCCTTCATTATTATATACAAGGTCATCAACTCTTACACCTCTATGTAAGGTTACTACTTACGACTTTAAAAATCAACTACCATTAATCAATATATCAAACTTTTACCTATTAGAATTTTTCATTATGAATTATGATTTGAAACTTTATGCAATTGGATTTGTCAATTTTTTTTTTGGGAGAATATTGATATGTATTGTGATAATTTACATGTTTTTTATGGTTTAAATAACGTTAAAATGGTGTATCAAGATAGTTGTGGAGAAAATGGTCATTTTATAACTTAAGTTAACTAGTATTTATAATGGGATGAGATGGAACACATTTATTTAGTCGACTAGGTTAGTGACATGATCAACCTTAATTTAATTGAATATGTTAGTGATATGATCAACCTTAACTAGTGAACATTATATAACTAGACTCTTTAGGGCGATGAGAAAAATATTAGAGGGTTGATTATTGGTAATAAAAATGAAACTTTGTTTGTTGGAGAGATTTTTTATTATACTACTATGAGAAAGCCACATTCTTATTCTAGATAAAACACTATAATGGATGTGTTAAATATTATGAATGAATAACCTTGTCTCAATTTCAATTATGGTGTTTGTAACGTGATGTATTTTGCTTATTCCAATCTATTAACATATAATGCATGGTATGCATTCATGTTATGCATTCTTCTTTCAAGTATATGGTTAAGAACTTATGATAAATAGACCGTCATTTAATAATTAATTACCTTTCATTCTACAACCTCGCTCCTCATTATTAATTGTCTCAGTTATGCTTCAAGTGAGACCTTCTCCATTTGGGAGATTGAATATGCTAGTGTGCTAGACTATGTTGGTGCACTTTGTTGGACACCTAATATTAACCTTGGATGTCAAAAAAAGGCAACAAGTGACTTGTTGTGAGAACTTGTTCTTTGAAGGATAGTTGGAGGAAGAAACAATAGTTCCTTTTTAGGTTGGCTATGTAAGACTAGTGGGAAATGTACTTTGAATTTTATAGAGGCATGCTTGTACATATGGGATCTTGTGTGGTGTAGAGAATTTTTTTTTCCAAAACCTTAGTAAAACTAGCCATTATACTTTTCAAGTTGAGTTTCCAATAAGTATATACAAGTAGTTGAAGTGCCTTAAGTAAAGCACCTAAGTATGGAAATATAGAATCAAAGCTGGTAGAGTTGAATGATAAAAGCATGCTCGTACTTCATAAATTAGATCGTTAAAGCACACATGTAGTTGTAATTTTGGCATGGAACATGATTGAAGGTTAGTGTTAGGTGATTTATATTTCTAAATCCTATTACATTTGATTATCAGTTCAGATTTTGTAAACTTGTGAATTAAAGACACAATATCTGTTGGAATATATCATTTGTAATCTTTATTTATTTTTAACTAAACAAAACTAAGTTTAGGAAAATTAAAGTACTTATCATGCTTACATTAAGAAAACACACTTGCATAAAATAAAAAAACTTACTAAAACACTCTTGATGATTCATGGAATTGGGCACTAATCATTCTATTGGGGCGATATTGTCACCAAGTTATCTCTTTGCATATATCATAGTTTTCATCTTTCCGTAAATCATTATATAATTTTTGATTAGGATAAAAACTAAATTAATTGCTCAAAAAAATCAACAAAACACACTTGCATCAATGAAAAAAATAACTATGTAATAAAATTGTATGAATGAAATACCACCATGTTCCCATGGAGTGATCTCTTTCTCCTATGATGAACTTAGACTATAACATTATAAACTTAAATCAAAACATGCTACTTATAACACTAGAAAATAACAATCTATGTGAAATGAGATATCATGAAGCTTTGTTCACTCCATCTTGGAAATATGATCGAAGAGTCCTCTCCCTTAGAATGGAGAAGAAACTCTTATTTATACAAAAACTAAGATAATTGATAATAATTTTAGATCCATAAATGTCTCCTAGCTCTAAAAACTTCTTATGTGGTTACAACCACTTGCAAATAATTAGCAAGTCAACATTATCTCCAAAAATCTATAAGATATTTGATAATAATAAAAAATATCCAAGGCTCCAAAATTATTTCCATATCTAGGATATTTTATTATTGATTCCAATTCCATGGAAAATATTCAATGGTTGAAAAGGAAATTTAAATTTGGATCTAGGTGTAAAAATGTTCATTCTTCATTATGGATTTATCATCCGAATTAAGAATGTGTTTTTCTGAATACCCCCATAATGTGCTATTTATTTATATGTAAAAATGGAACAAGACATAATAGAGTCATTTTTTAATTCATAAGACCATAGGTATTAGACAAACTAATCAAGTTCTAAATACAAGGATGCAAGAGTTACATTTTGTAATGTTTACACTTGGTGTATCTCAAATATTCCTCTATTTGGAATATCCATGTTATAGGACCTTTACCATCAAACTACCTCACATAATATAGTGAATTAAACAATGCCTTGGTATTAATATGAACCCCAAATGATGTGAATTTTGGAGTGATAAATGAAATTAGTAATCCAAGACTCAAACTTCATTTTCTCTAAATGTGTTCAAATCTCCCCCATATGTGGCTAGGGTTCAACAATTTTGTTCTCCTTATTTTTGTGATTTCCTTGGGTCACAATATCACTTTTAGGGAGCCTCTCATTTAGGGTATATACAAAATGTTTATGTATGATAATGCCTTTAATTCGAGTTTGTAAATATTCCATCTTTTAATCCACCAACTTTCTCTTTCTATCTTCAACTTCCATCTTTTAATCCAACCACTTTTCCATCATTTTATCCGACAACTTCTTCATTTTATCTTCAATTTCCCTTTCAACGCTTTATTACAAATTCTAAATCAACCTGCATTATGAAAATAAGAATGGGAAATGAAATAGGGAATGACACCCATGGAATTTTTGTATAAGAAACAATATGTATCCTTCTACAAATTTTTTAAAGGATTATTCTTCCTGTATTTTGTCTTAACAATTTTTGACTATTAATAAAAATAATTTTCAATGAAATGAAAAAAATATTTAATTATAATGTGATTACCATTAATACTCCTGGATGTGGGTGCCAGCTAGCACAATTTGGTTGACGGGACAGGGGTCTCGTGAAGGCCACATGCCCATCACATGCAAGGCTTACTTGGGAAAGGGAGGAGCAGGTCACTCCCGGATAGTGGCTTTAATAGCCACAGGATGGCAGGCCAGGAGCATTAACACTCCGGCCTCTCTCGGCTGCGCTACCCATCTCGGCTCTGCGATGGATGTGATGGCCACCTTAATGGCGGACGACCACCGAGGTAGAGCTAGGAGCTCTATTTACAGAGGCCCTCTCTGTGTCCTTGTCCACCCGCTCTCTGATTTTTGGTTGATTCATCTCCAGATTCTGGTTAACACAGGCTCTGCCCTGTTCTGTTACAGCCCGAACCTGCTTGTTCAGCTTGATTATTCCCTGCACTTCCTTGCCAGTATGGTCCGTGAACGTCAAAGTCTGCTGAGTCGTCGGGGCTCCAACAGAGGAGGAACCTCGCGACGCCCAGCTGCAGAGGAGACTCGCCCACCTTGCCATTGCCCGCACTGTCACTGCTTCTGCCATTTCCCTAGCTCTGCCACCTCCAATCCCTCTCGGCCTACCCAATTCCTGGAGGCTAGCTCCCCTGGAACCTCAGATGCCCCCTTCTTTGGCTCCGCCATCTTCTCCTTTGACAGTCACCCGACTCGCGCGCGTATTAACGCCCACATTTCAGTTCTGTTTATTGATGAATCTGAGGAAGAAGGCGGCACCAGTGCTCTGCCTGATCTTGCACCTCCGAGAGACGAGACCCACGAGGCCAACTTGGCCCAGGCAGACAAAGGCAAGTCTGTTGAGGTGCCGAATCCTCAGAAGGATACAGCGAACATCAACCTGCAGAGGCCGAGGAAGCTGCAACCACGGAGCAGGATGAGGACTACTACAGACCCTGCCCAATCGTGGAGGAGGAGCCGGAGGAATAACTCGCTGCTCCAATTCTGGCTCTGATGCATGGTTCGGGTTGTGGCTCTTGGTCTCTCTGGTCAGGT
Source organism: Pinus taeda (assembly GCA_000404065.3). Taxonomy (NCBI): domain Eukaryota; kingdom Viridiplantae; phylum Streptophyta; class Pinopsida; order Pinales; family Pinaceae; genus Pinus; species Pinus taeda. The sequence goes on from APFE031485840.1 coordinate 19,495, forward strand.
TTCTTTGTCCACTTGTCTTTGTTAGCTTACGTGTCGTATTGTCAAGGCTGGTCATGCTGTATACGTGTCTTATTGTCTATGATTTGGGTTTTTTGGGAATGCGACAGATGGCCACTGTGGCTCTCCCCTGTGTGGGAATTTTGTTCTACATTTGGGCCTGGTTCACTGTTTTGGTTCTGGTTCTCCCCTGCGTGGGAATTTTTCTGGGTCCTAAACGCATGCATTACTTGGTTGAGCCTCTCTGCCATTATCTCTGGCAACTGTTAACCTGATTGTAACTGTATTTTGGTCTCCTATATATAATAAAATAGTCTAGTTCAAGAAAAAAAAAAAAAAAAAAAAAAAAAAAATAAGAAATAATAAAAAAATAAATAAAAAATAAATAAATAAAATAAATTTCAATAAAAATAATAATAAATAAATAAAATAAAAATAAAAATAAAAATAAAAAATAAAAAATGTAATTACCATTAATACATTATTATAGATGAATGTGGTACACCTTAACCCTACATATGTTTAATGAACCAAAAATCCAATTTCGTATGAATAATATATGAGGAATGTCCTTCATTTTATTATTGAGTTGAGTATTATTCATGAGAGCATATTTTTTCAACATGATGAATCATATTAATGCATTTTTTTGTATTTTTCTCTATTTACATAATGGTGCCTATAACTAATCAATTTAGTTTGTTTAAAGTATCTAGCAAGGATGACATTTTGAGAAACACTAAAGTCCAATTAGAAGGATCTATCCTAAGAAATAGAAATTATTTTGCAACATGGGATGAGTATTCAAAAGCTATTAAAATTTATCAATACATATGACATTGCTAATGTTTCCATGTACTCAGGTTCTACATCTAATAATTTTCTACTAAAGAATATAAGCAATAGCTCTTACATTATTACCATGAATATGTCAAAAGAAATGTATGTTTGGAAATTGAGTTTAGTGATCAATTCAAAATGTGATATTCATTAAGTAAAATGCATTATGGATGCACATATTTTTTGTGATGGTATTAAGCTAAGAAGATGTTAAGAGGCACAAAATATATAGTTACATACAAGGTAAATCCATTAAGATTATTTACACAACTATAAATCATTAGAGATTTAATACATTGCACCTTATATTTTGAATCAATCTTTCAATGCACCTTATATTTTAAATCTCTCTCTCTCTTAAAGTGAGTCTTCTAATACCATGTATTAGCTTCTATTTTGCACACATCAATTTTTGTATAGTACTTCATATATTTGATAAGAATCTCAATGGATACATCTTATGAAGGAAGTTCACATTTGTGGGAAGTATTATTAGAGGAAATGGTCCCCTAAGGAAAAATAATAAAATAAGAGATCAATTTGGAGGGAAAAGAATCAAACTACTTTTTTTTTTTTTATCGTATTTTTGTTTAGCTCCTTATAGGTTTACTTAAATTTCAAGTGTAGCTAGTGGTTGTATGTGGAATTAAATTCCACATCCCACGCGTACCCATTATGCATACTTTTGAGAAGACCCACATTGATAATAATAAAAAATGAAGATACGTTTAAAACATGTGTTCAACGTATTTTTTAATGTATCTTAATTTTTTTTATCAATGTGGGTCTTCTCAAAAGTATCCATAATGGTTACTTGTTGGATGCAAAATTTAACTATGCATCCAACGGGTGTCTACAATTGAAACTCAAGTAAACCTATAAGAATATAACCCAAAAATACAATAAAAAATAATAGTTTTTTAAATCCTCCTCACAAAATATTTACATGTACCTCTTTTTAAATTTAAAGGATTTTGATTGGTTTACATATTACATACATGAAAATTTCATGGGCACTTTTAGGCTTAATTTCCTCTTATGATAGTCCAATGTTTCTTCAACTTTGTCACATTTGAACAAATTTAGGGGTTTTGTCATCTAATGTAACATTAGCTACGATGGGTTATAATGCATATGAAATTCATACACAATGCTTTAGTGTAGTTAATAATATTACAACAAATAATGCTTATCCTTACACAAAACTTATGATTACCATGAGATTAAATTACATTTTAACAAGCATATAATGGTCTTAAAAAATAAATAGGTTTAGCACTCAATGGTATTCAAGCCTTGATGATTTACATTAAAATAAGTCTAAATTTCATCAATGAGCCTATAAATTGATGAAATAATCTAGCTGAGATATTGTAATGATTCCACCCAGAGCGTTTTCACTCACCTATGATAATAATGTGCCAACCATGGTGACTCTAATCTCAATTTAACCATACTGAGGTAGAAATTATCAACAAGTAGGACCCTCAAAAACCCAACATTCGATCTAATAAACCCAAGTGATATGACTCAAAAAGGCTAATTATGGCTTCAAAATGAATCTACCATTAATGAGCAATGATTTTTCAAATTCAAAGCTACACCAAGTGTTTTATTTTATTCATTCACACAATTATCTTAGTATAAACATAACTTTATCCTTCACAAATGATACAAATCCATACAACAACATGCACACAGGAATTAACTAACTACTACTACAATCCAACAACCAAAATACTATCTAAATACAAATATAGCTAAATACAAAGAAAGACACATTTAATCTTAGTGGTCAACTACAATAACAAGATAGTTGGTGGATTAAGATTTGTAATAAAATGATTGCATTGAGAGAAAAAGATCATTTGTATTTATAGAAACTCACATATACATTGATTATTGTGAAATTATTGAGCCGAAAGGTTCATCGTACAACCGAGTGTGTAGTACGTCCGTCATCAAAATTAAAATTGTGTTCATGTCAACTAAAAAAAATCTATAAAAACTTATATATATATATATATATATATATATATATATATATAAAATTAAACGTGAAAAAATTTAATTTTTCTAACTCATGATAAAATAGATTTATCCCAATATTATTATAAATACATAAAATAATTAAGAGTATAAAAAAACATAAAGCATAATTCATAATAATTTATGACTTACTAAACTCATTACACACTAATTCTAAACCAACCAATTAATAATAATAAAAAAATCAACAATATTACCCAAAAAGAAAATATTGGAATAACTCTCGAGAATTATTAATCTCGTATAAATAATTACTTTAAGATACTATGAAATATCTTTCTCAATTATAGCTTTTAATTTATTTTTCAAATTCCTAAATAACAAGGGAGCCACTGCCGTAGTGGTAGTCCCTGCCAGGGTTGAGAAGGTAGTCCCTGCCAGGGTTGAGAAACTCCAGTTCGGCGTGCGGTATTCATATCGAATTCATTTCCTATCACTTTCTTCAATTGTGTCTTTCCTATTTCTTTCACTGCGTATTATGCATTGAACATGCATCTCTGGCCATGGACTTTAGATCTTTGGATTGGCTCTTAGGTACATGATATGGTTGCATCTTCAAGCATATTTTTCTATGTGTGGAACACTTTTTCGGACGTGGTCTTCGATTCTATGGATTGGCTCTTGGCTGTGTAGCAAGGTTACATCTTCGAGATGGGTTGCTTTGCTTGAATAGTGCTGCTACAAGCTTTAATATGGGAGGTACAAAGCCAATAAACATTTTTCATCTTAAATTATAATTATTTTTTTATCAAATTCCTTAAAACAAGACCGTCGATCAATAGCGATCCAAGATTATAGAATGGTAAAATATGATTCTAAAATCAATAACAGAACTGAAAGATTCAGCAACATAAATAAAGAATGCATAACTCACCGTCAAGGAAGTAAATACATGCATAGGCGGCCTCTTGCAAACAGTTTAACCCTTTTAACCCCGATCCAAGATTATAGAATGGTAAAATATGATTCTAAAATCAATAACAGAACTGAAAGATTCAACAACATAAATAAAGAATGCATAACTCACCGTCAAGGAAGTAAATACATGCATAGGCGGCCTCTTGCAAACAATTTAACCCTTTTAACCCTGATCCAAGATTATAGAATGGTAAAATATGATTCTAAGATTATAGAATGGTAAAATATGATTCTAAAATCAATAACAGAACTGAAAGATTCAACAACATAAATAAAGAATGCATAACTCACCATCAAGGAAGTAAATACATGCATAGGCGGCCTCTTGCAAACAGTTTAACCCTTTTAACCCTGATCCAAGATTATAGAATGGTAAAATATGATTCTAAAATCAATAACAGAACTGAAAGATTCAGCAACATAAATAAAGAATGTATAACTCACCGTCAAGGAAGTAAATACATGCACAGGCGGCCTCTTCAAACAGTTTAACCCTTTTAACCCCGATCCAAGATTATAGAATGGTAAAATATGATTCTAAGATTATAGAATGGTAAAATATAATTCTAAAATCAATAACAGAACTGAAAGATTCAGCAACAAAAATAAAGAATGCATAACTCACCGTCAAGGAAGTAAATACATGCATAGGCGACCTCTTGCAAATAGTTTAACCCTTTTAACCCCGATCCAAGATTATAGAATGGTAAAATATGATTCTAAAATCAATAACAGAACTGAAAGATTCAGCAACATAAATAAAGAATGCATAACTCACCGTCAAGGAAGTAAATACATGCATAGGCGGCCTCTTGCAAACAGTTTAACCCTTTTAACCCCTGGTGCTTGCAGATTGTAAAGAAACTTCGGTATTGTTACATTTTAATATACCATTTTTATAATAATATTTAAATTGGTAATTATTATAAAATTTAGGAATTCTTTAAACAAAATAATTTTATTATCTAAAATTTAAACTATTTATTTTTATGAAAAACAAAAACAAATTCATTTTTGAAAAAATATGGAAAGTGAATCTATATACTAAACGTGCAACACTAATCTTTAATACAACTAATAAATAAATATTTATTATATTTGTTAATTTACCCATACATTCCCATACATTCCCATAAAATAATAAATAGATAATTAGTAAGTCAACTATCTTTAATACAACTAATAAATAAATATTTTACGCCGTAAGGCGTTTCCATTTGAAATCAACTCTCCTCTCTGCCTACTTGTCGTCTTGTAAGCCGCACGATTATATGTTAGACGATTGCAACAATTTCAGCCGTTGATTCAAAGGTTGCCGAAACGATTTGGGCGTTTCATTTCGCATCGGGTCGGCGGGTCGAACCTGTTTCCATACCCCTTATTGCGTTACAGAGAATATTTTGATTATCTCGGGTTTTGGTATTAGGGATGGAGGAGAACAACAAAGTTATAGAGACCCATTTGACATCGGCGGCAGCTTTTGTGGAAGGAGGTGTGCAGGACCCTTGTGATGATGCTTGCAGCATCTGCCTTGAGCCCTTCACGGATGATGATCCCGCTACGGTAATGTTTTTTTCCAATTCATGTGGTTTATGTTTGACTGATTCCATTGTTTGCATTTGATTTTGGGTTTCAGATATATGTTATGGGTTCTGAGCCATTGGATTTTGGTTCAATCAAGGGCGAAGATAGGTATTTTGGTTGGTGAATTTTGTTCCTGCCTAGATGGGCTTTGGTTACCTTAACTGACGTTAGATCTGATCGGTTGTTTCAGGTCACTAGCTGTAAACATGAGTACCATTTGCAGTGCATACTTGAATGGTGAATTGCTTTCATGAAATTTGTTCGAGTCATTGAGACTATCCATATATAAATTGGTATTGATGTATAGCTCTATTCCAGGAGGCCTGCATGGTCTGATATATGCTAAAAGTTGCCCTTTTCTTAATCAGGTCTCAAAGAAGTAAGGAATGTCCTATGTGCTTGCAAACCCTCATCTTGAAGGATCCTGCAAGGTATGTTCGGAGATTTTTTTTATTCGTTTGCTGTGATATATGGTAAAATTTTCCGCATCATTCCCAAACCCTCTCTTTTCAGTATATCAGACAAAGGTCTGTTCTGTTCCACTCCATGGCGGGCTTTATCCAAGCCACTTTCTGAGTTTTTATGATGAGATATGTAGATTTGTGTCTTTGGTCTTTTCTTCATTACGGAGTTCCTTATAATCGCATTCCAGATTCTAATTATAACTCAATTCCATGTAGTCAAGAGTTGCTTGCAGCAGTGGAGCAAGAGAGGAGCTTTAGATTAAGCCGGTCTCCGAATACTCCGATGTTTGCTCGAAATTCTGTTGATGAAATTGAATTCCACCATGTCTGTATTCCTTTCCTCTACCTCAGGCTGCCAGAGATACAACGAATTTCAAATGAAGATTATTCCATGTTGTTCTGATAACGTGGGGCTTTTCTGTAAGGGCTAACCGTTGAAATGTGAATTTGCAGGTTCCGGCTTATACCGATGACTCTGATTTTGAGGAATGAATTATGTAGCATTTGGCAGCTGCTGCAATGGGCAGAGCGCATCATTTTAGCAGAAGAGAAAATTTGAGGCACAGATCATCTGGTCAAGGTCATCCACAGTTTTTGGTATTTTCTACTCATCCCAATGCACCCCCGATTTCACCCAACAATATTGAAACTCAAGATGTAAATATTCCAACATTTACTTCACTTGAGTCCATGACAACTGCTATGACTCCTACAACCGAAGAACAGCTACAGCAGGGACCTTTGCCATCTCCACCAGGACAAATGGATTCAAGAACAATTAGGAACAGTACGAAAACAGGGGCCTTTGCCATCTCCTCCAATGTACGAAAACAAGGGTAATAGGGACGGTGACCAATGGTGACAAATTACTGTGTAACAGATGCCCCCTAAAGCATGAGGCCCGAGAGAGAGAGAGGGGTGAAATGCTTTACAAGAACACATATCACTGTCGTCGAGAATCTGCATTGAGAGATACAATTGATAGTTCAAATACATGATGTACGTGGTATGGTCTCAGCCATCCATAAGAGAGTACATGATAATCTAGATCCGTAGTATGGACGCAGCCATCTGGTTAGG
>APFE031485840.1:49950-64106 GCA_000404065.3 Pinus taeda
ACAATTATATATAGGTAATAAATATTTTTCATTAAAAGATAATCTACATTTAAGTATGGGAGAGATATTATCACTAATCCGAATCGGATTCTAGAATACTCGCTAAGTTTTCATGAACTCTTAAAATTATGCCAAAGTTTCAAAGTCTTATAAAGATCAAGCTTATCAGAGATATCCTCGAAACAGTTGCAATTTGTGAACAACACGGAGCAATGAGGACCCTCAGTCAAGCATGCAAGTTGTCAGCCCATGGTAACGTGTGCTGCCACAAATTAGCAAAACCAAAGATCAAATTAAGAAACAGGGGTAGTTTCTGATATGCGATTAGCGACAAAAACCCCTCAAAGAAGGGAAAGCCCCAAGCGCCCGAACCTGAAAAATTATAAAATACAATGGATATCACGCTGATTCTGTTAGAAGCGAAGTCCCACAAAAACCAGTAGAATATCACAAGGGCTTCAAGCGTTAAGCAGTTTCAACTGAGTCCTGCCCGTTGCCACACAAGGGGTGCCACGCGTCTGGTGGAAGAGAGAGAAAACCACTCACATCAGACGGGTAAATGTCATGTTACTTATACGCCCGATATGGACGATGACCATTGCATCTGGAGGCTCCAGATCGACAACGGAGATGCGTTCCGATGGGTGACCAGATTTGACGAAGTAAATAGGAAGAGTTGTATAAGATTTGAAGTCTGAAGTGGACGATGCATTTGCAGGAATTCGTGTTTCGCAGGCATTCTTGGAGTTAACGGAATAAACGGTTGTTTTGAGAATGTCCAAGAGAATTGACACTCAATTCATTACGAAATAGGTGGCCACCTCCCTGTGAGGCGTTATACAGTGATGATTATGCAGAACAGAGGGATTCAAACAGATAGAGGCAGGGAAACCGGAAAGCCGAGAAGTGGAAATGAATAGTAAGAAAGCAGATTGGCTTTAAAGCCACGAACTGATAGAGAAAGAAGCAATTAAGTTAGACGCAAAAATCTAAGAGCAGAGAGAAGAAGCCGAGCTGACCTATAGAAGCAAAAAGGCAGCATCGAGCCAGACAAAACCAGAGAGAGTCAGAGAGTCTGTGTACTCTAGAGAATGTTTGAGAGGTTCAAGTGAACTCCTATGTATATGACTATCATGTATGAGTTTCAAATTGGGCTCATACTACTGTGACCAATAGAGGTCGAGTTTCAGTAAGTAGAGTCTGTGTACTCGAGAGACTTGGGGGATCCAAGTACAGTCTTGTTGATTTATATTTGTTGTGTGAGCTCAAATTGAGCTCACTGTTGTAAAAACTCTGCTTTGAAAACATAATAGAGAGGCTACCACTGAAGGTTGGACCAGGAGACGTAGCCCAGGAGTATTGGGTGAAATCCTTATTAAACTTGTTGTATTTACATGTTTGCCTATTATGTTTTCTCTAACTACTTCAGTGTCTGTGTATTTCGCAATCTTATCGATCCGTTGCATAAAATAAAATAGGCACATGAGTTCATAACACCTTAATTGTTTGTCTTAGATCAATATCAGATCAAGTGGTATCAGAGCTTTAGGTTACTAAAGTTAGACAAGCTTGTGCTGGATTTTTGTTGAATGATAACTAGATCAAAGCATAAATTAGGAGAAGCAGAGTTGGTTGAAGCTAACCTAGAAATTGGAAGAGTCTACCCTAAGAGGAAAATGTCAGAAGAAAGTCCCTTGGAATCAGACTCCCAATTCATGGATAGTTTCATGACCATGAGAGCCATGGTAGAAGAAATGTATAGAGAATTTAAGAAAGGTAGAGATGAAGATTCATCAAACTCCAAACAAGATAAAGGAGCAGAAGAATCTCTCCTCCATGACCACTCTAAAGGTAAAGGGAAAGAAGAAAAACTTCCCACACCTCCTCATATCCCTGAAAATAAAAAGAAAACATCTTTGATTAATTTAGATGTTAAATTTGATTTGTCGATATATGATGGAGAGTTGAATGCAGAGAAGCTGGATAATTGGATTAGACAGATTGATGTATATTGCAGGATGTAGAGCATTGATTTAGACAAGAGCAAGATTCAGCTGGCCAGCCTACGCCTTGGAGGCACTGACTTGGTATGGTGGCAAGGCAAGACACAAGCTGACATGAAGAAGCACGGTAAAATTCTTTCTGTCTGGAGTGAATTTGTTTCTGCAATTAAAAAATAGTTTTATCCACTAGCTTATATGCAGCAAGCCATGATGAGTTGGCAAACTCTTCGATAATTAAAGGGGAAAAGTGTACAAGGCTATACCCAAGAATTTAGGAAAAGAGCTTTGATTCTAGGAATTTCTTTAGACTCACCTGAAACTCTGCTGAAGTATATAGGTGGTCTTCACAGCTATTTAAAGCACACCATTCTCATGTTTAATCCCATTAGCATAGATGAGGTATCTGTTCAGGATACACATCTAGAGGCTAGAGGCAAGAATGTGAACCCAGAAGTTGGGGAATCATCAAAACCCATTGCAAGCAAGACTAAGGAAAAGAGAAAATAGAAATGGAAAGAGAGGAAGACAAATATTGTACAAAAGACCAAATCTTCATGCACTCACTGCAAGAAGGATGGGCATGATGATGAACACTGTTGGATTCTGCATCTGGAGCTGAGGCCTAAGAAGTACAATGGAAAAAAGAAGAAGACTGCTGTAGCTATTCAAAAACATTTGGGGTCAAACTCAGGGGATGAAACAACAATCACAGCCACATGCATAAAACATAAAAATTATGAAGCATCTACTAGTAATTCTGCACAATCTACTGAAAATGAAGAAAATGAGAGGAAAAGACAGGAGATTTTTCATATTAGAGTTATTTCAGAGCATCAAAAGATAGACACTTTGTTTGATACTGGCTCACAAGTAAATTTAATTTCTGAAGAAATTGTAGAGAAGTTGGGATTACTAACCACACCTCACAAGAAGCCATATCCATTAGGTTGGTGATGTGATAGAGCAAAGCTACAAGTGACTAGACAATGTAAACTTAGGTTTTCTTTTGGGTCAACATTTGTATATGAGGTTGAGTAGATATTGTTCCCTTGGATATATGTGGAATGTTTTAGGAAGTCCTTACTTGTAGGATAGAAAAGCTATTTTCTATAGGGCAGAAAACAAGTATCAACTCGTTAAAGATGGAATTGAATATATTGTAAGAGCTCATAAACTCAAGGATAATTATATTCTCATAAACTCAGGGCAGATGAAAAGAATTGTGAATTCATGCAAACAATTTTTACTAATGGTTGTAAAGGAAAAGAAACCTGATAAAACCAATGTATTTGAGGGTTGTAATGCTAAATAGCAAGCTGATTTAGAAAAAGTTGTTTCAAAATATGATATACTATTTCAAGAAGCTAAAGGTCTACCACCCAAAAAAGAAATAGTACATGATATTAATTTGCAGCAAGATGCTCCATTGCCTAACATCGGAATGTACAAGTTGTCCACTTTAGAGAATGTAGAAATCAAGAAGCAAGTATAGGAGCTGCTCGAGAAACGGTTCATAAGACCTAGCACATCGCCATGTGGGTCTCCAATTGTATTAGTGAGAAAGAAAGATGGCTCATGGAGAATGTGCATTGATTATCGAGCACTGAATAAGATAACGATAAAAAATCGTTATCCCCTCCCTCGCATAGATGATCTACTAGATCAGTTGAAAGAAGTTGTTTATTTTTCCAAATTGGACTTGCATAGTGGCTACCATCAGGTTAGATTTGTAGAGCAAGATGCATGGAAGACTACTTTCAAAACAAAGCAGGGATTGTATGAGTGGTTGGTTATGCCTTTTGGCTTAACTAATGCTCCTGCTACTTTCATGAGAGTAATGAATGATGTACTTAGACTTTTTATTGATGATTTTGTCATTGTATATTTAGATGACATTCTTATATTTAGTAAAACATGGGAAGAACACTTGAAGCATGTAAAGCAGACTCTAGATGGTTTGAAAAGAGAAAATATTTATGTTAAGCTCTCAAAATGTGAATTTGTAAAAACATCTTTGAATTATTTGGGTCACATTGTAGGGGGTGGTGAATTGAAGATAGATCCCTCTAAGGTTGCAGTCATTGTAAACCGGCCTAAACCCAAATCTGCTACTGAAGTTAGAAGTTTCCTAGGAGCAACACAATATCAGAGAAAGTTTATTTCTAACTTTTCCTTGATTGCAGCTCCCTTACATGCTTTAATAAGATTGAACAAGGTTTTTCAGTGGGGAGGCAAACAGAAGAAAGCCTTCAACACCTTGAAAGAAAATATTAGTACAACACCAGTACTAGCACTGCCCGATCTTCAAAGACCATTTGAGATTGAAATAGATGCGAGTGACTATGCCATGGGAGCAGTGTTGATGCAACACGGTAAACCCTTATGTTATCATTCTGAGAAATTTAATTCTGCAGTAGTTAATTATCCCACATATGATAAAGAATTGTATGCATTAGTACAAAGTGTGAAAAAGTGGAAAAATTACCTAATGGGCAAAGAGACAGTTATACATATTGATCATCAACCACTTCAATATTTGCACTCACAAACTAAGTTGTAGCAATCAAGACACTATAGGTGGATGGATTTTCTACAATAGTTTCATCTTGTCATCAGATATAAAAAGGGCATACACAATAAAGTTGCAGATATGTTGTCTAGACCAATCATAAATGCATCTACTATACTTAAGCATAATTTAGTATTGCATGAAAGCTACGTTGAATAGTATGCTCAAGATATAGATTTTAAAGATGTATATGCAACTTTAAGCCATGACAAACAAGTAGAAGAATTAGATTATCCTGTTAAGGACCAACTCTTGTATCATTTTGGAAATTTATGCATTCCACAAACTAAAAGAGTAAAGATAATTCGAGAAGCACACACTTCTCTAATATCAGGTCACTTTGGTGTAAGTAAAATAGTTGCACAGCTGCAAAGATTTTGTTATTGGCCAAAAATTAATGAAAAAATTTCTAGATATGTAAGAGGGTGTACTATGTGTGCTAAAAGCAAGCCCAGCAATAGAAAACTAGGTTTATACACTCCACTATGAGTTCCTTCTCATCCTTGGGAAAGTGTTTCCATGGACTTCGTTGGGGGACTGCCTAAATCTAGAAAAGGTCATGACTATTTATATGTTATTGTGGATAGGTTCAGAAAAATGTGTATTTTAATACCTTGTAACAAACAGATTACATCTGAACAAACTGCAAAGTTATTCTTTCAGCATGTATGGGTTCATTTTGGATTACCCACTTCCATTGTATCTGATCGAGATACCTGATTTTTTGGGAAATTTTGGTCGAGTCTGTGGGAATTGATGGACACCAGACTGAAGAAGAGCACAACTTTTCATCCACAAATAAACGACCAAACAGAAGTGGTCAACATGACAGTGATCCAGTTGATCAGAGGCTATTGCAGCAAGCATCCCAAGCTTTGGGATGAACAACCATGTTATGTGCAGCATGCTTACAATCGAGCTAAACATTCTTCTACACAGAGATCTCCTTTTGAGACCTATTTTGGTTTCATGCCAAGGTCTCCCTTGGATTTTGTCTTTGGTAAAGACATAGCGGTTGATGGACACAGTGATGTGGACAAGGCAACCAAGTTCATTGAACAAATCCAAGAGATTCACCAGACAGTATAGGAATAGCTGGAAAAGAGCCAAGCCAAGTACAAGGCAAGGCACGATAAGCATCAGATTGAGCATAGTTTCCAAGTTGGTGATCAGGTCTAGTTGTATATCAGCAAAGATAGAATACAAGGTGAAGGTAAGAAGCTGAAGTCGATAAGGTATGGACCTTTCAAGATACTTGAGAAAATTGGTGAGAATGCTTTTCACCTTGATTTGTCAGCTTACATGCACATCTATTCAGTTGTTAATGCAGAAATCTTGAGATTATTTGAACCTTCATTGGTTGAAGATCCCAAAGAGTAGAGTCAATTACCTTCTATTAATGATCTGTTGCCTGAATATCTCAATGAATTACAGGAAGATACAGTCCTGGACAGGAAGATAAGAACTATGCGCAGAGGGGGTTTTGAGTACCTCAGGATTGGGCTCAAAGGTTCAAAACCAAGTATTTCAAGATGGGTAGAAATTGGGCAAGCGAGGAATTTATACCCTCACTTGATTGATGCTTAAAAACAAACTTTTGGTGGTCCAAAAGCTTTTTTTAATGGGAAGGCCATGATCCGAATCAGATCTTAGAACTCTCTCTAATTTTTCATGAACTCTTAAAACTATGCCAAAGTTTCAAAGTCTTATAAAGATCAAGCTTATTAGAGATATCCTCGAAATAGTTGCAATTTGTGAACAACGCGGAGCAACGAGGACTCTTAGTCGAATGCGTATGCCTTTGGCCCATGGTAACACACGCTCCCACAAATTAGAAAAACCAGAGGTCAGATTAAGAAATGATGGTAGTTTCTGATATGCGATTAGTGACAAGTCACTAATCGCATATCGTTAGGCAAACCCCTCAAAGAAGGAAAAACCCCAAGCGCCTGGACCTAAAAAGTTATAAAATGCAATGGATATCGCGCCTATTCTATCAGAGGTGACGTCCCACAAAAACCAATAGAATATCAGAAGGGCTTCGAGCGGTAAGCAGGTTCAACCGAGTCCCGCCCAATGCCATACAAGGGGTGCCATGCGTCTAGCTGAAGAGAGAGAAAACCACTCACATCGGACGGGTAAACGTCATGTTACTTATCTGCCCAATATGAATGATGACCGTTGGATCTGGAGACTCCAGGTCAACGGCGAAGATGCGTTCCGATGGGTGACTGGATTTGATGAAGTAAACAAGCAGAGTTGTATAAGATTTGAAGTCTAACGTGGATGATGCGTTGGCAAGAAGTCGTGTTTCACAGACATTCTTGGAGTTAATGGAATAAATGGTCATTTTGAGAATGTCCAAAAGAACTGACACTCAGTTCGTTACAAAATAGGTGGCCACCTCCCTATGAGGCATTATACAATGATGGTTACACAGAACAGAGGGATTCAAATAGACAAAGGCAGGGAAACTGGAAAGCCGGGAAGCGAAAATGAACAGTCAGAAATCAGATTGGCTTTAAAGCCACAGACTGACAGAAAAAGAAGCAAGTAAGTTAGACACAAAAAGCTAAGAGGAGAGAGAAGAAGCTGAGCTGACCTACAGAAGCAAAAAGGTAGCATCGAGCCAGATAGAGCCAGATAGAGTCAAAGAGTCTGTGTACTCCAAAGAAGGCTTGAGAGGTTCAAGCAAAATCCTCTATATATGCCTATCATGTATGAGTCTCAAATTGGGCTCATACTACTGTGACCAATAAAGGTCGAGTTTCAGTAAGTAGAGTCTATGTACTCTAGAGACTTGGGAGATCCAAGTATAGTCTTTCTGATTTATATATGTTGTGTGAGACTCAAATTGAGCTCACTGTTGTAAAAACTTTGCTTTGAAAATATAATAGAGAGGCCACCACTGAAGGCTGGACTGGGAGACATAGCCCAGGAGTACTAAGTGAACTCCTTATTAAACTTGTTGTGTTTACATGTTTGCCTGTTATGTTTTCTCTAAATGCTTCGGTGTTTGTGTCTTTTGCAATCTTATCGATCTATTTTATAAAATAACATAGGCACATCCAAGCACATGAGTCCATAATACCTTAATTGTTTGTCTTAGATTAATATCAAATCAATCACATAATGTTATATGGAAGAAAATAAAACAATAATTATATAAAAAATAAATGTTAATAAAAAGAAAACTTTTAATATTGAATAGAACATTAATTGAAAAAATATATTTTAATGTCAACCATAAACAAAAACACATAGAGATCTATAATTCTTTCATTTTTTAAGAAAAACATTACACAAATCTAAAATAATATTTGATATTACAACCAACCATGAAAAATATGTGAAATGAATCTCATGTTTAACATATATATATATATATATATATATATATATATATATATATATATATATATATATAATATATATATATAATATACATAACAAAGTAAAAAAAATGAAATGTAAAATTTTTCTTATAATTTTACTTTTACACATATTTCAATTTCTATAATAAATTTTAATATAAAATTTATATATAGATAAATATGTAGTGATATTAATTCTCACCAATTCATTTTACATCCTCCCGAAATACTAGTCATTTGGGTTCACATACTACATAAATGTCAATCACTTGGGCTCCTAGATTGGGTTTGTTGCTGCTTTCCTTGTCATGTCTTGAATGAAGATGTTTAATTTATGAAATGATGAGCCTCCTAGTAGCACCACCCTTGCTGCAATTTTCTTGGAATTGACAGCGTTCTCCCTCAACTGGTCTCCTTGGGGAGTTGACGTCATTCTCAATTGATCTCTTTGGGGAGTTGAAATTCAAATTTGGAGCTAGGTAATAAAAATGTCCACACTTTGTTATGGATTTATCATTTGAATTAAGAATGTGTTTTTCTTAATATCCCCATATTGTACTATTTATTTATATGTAAAATTTGACCACGACACAATAGAGTCATTTTTTAATTCAAAAGACCATAGGTATTAGACAAATTAATCAAGTTTTTAATACAAGGATGCAAGAGTTATTTTTTGTAAAGTTTACAGTGGGTGTATATCAAAGATTCCTTTATTTGGAATATCCATGTTATAGGATATTTACCATCAAACTACCTCACATAATATAGTGAATTAAGTAGCGCCCTAATCTTGATATGAACCCCCAATGATGTGAATTTTGGAGTGATGAATGAAATTAGTAATGCAAGACTCAATATTAGTACTCTCTAAATGTGTCCAAATCTCCCTTATATGTGACTAGGGTTCAACAATTTTTTTCTCCTTATTTTTTTTATTTCCTTATATCACAATATCAATTTTAGGGAGTCTCTTATTTAGGGTATGCATGATAATTCCTTTAATTGGATTTCTTAATTATTCTATCTTTAAATTAACTTTCTCTTTTTATCTTCAACTTCCATTTTCTAATCGAACCACTTTTCCATCATTTTATCTTCAATTTCTCTTTCAATAATTTCTTACAAATGCTAAATCAACTTATATTATGAGAATAGGAATGGGAAATGAAATAGGGAATGACATCCATGGGATTTTTGTATAAGAAACATTATGTATCCTTCTACAATTTTTTGAAAAAATTATTCTTCTTGACTTTTGTCTTAACAACTTTTTACTATTAATGAAAATAACTTTCACTGAAAATATGAAAAAAAATATAATTATATTGTTATTAGCATTAATACATTATAGATGGATATGGTGCACCTTGATTCTAGATATGTTTAGTGAACCAAAAATTTAATTTTGTGTAGATAATATATGAGGAATGTCCTTTATTTTATTATTGGGTTGAGAACTATTCATGAGAGAATATTTTTTCAATATGACGAATTATAAATGCATTTTATTACTTGCATTCATGACTTATCTTGATGTGTTTTTGTATTTTTTCTCTATTCAAATAATTGTTTCTATAACTGATCAATTTAGTTTGTTTAAAACATATAGCAATGATGACATTTTTAGAAATACTAAAGTCTAGCCTGAAGGATCTATTTAAAAAAAAAAAAATTATTTTGTAACATGGAATGATCATTCAAGAGCTATTGCAATTTATCAATACACATGACATTGGTAGTCTTTCCATGTACTCACAAGTATCTAATAATGTTCTATTAAATAATATTAGTAGCTTTTACGCCATTACCTTGAATATGTCAAAGGAAATGAATGTTTGGAAAATGAGTTTAGTCATCAAAATATCAATTCAACAAGTCATATTCATTAAGTACAATACATTATGGATGTATATATTTTTTTGTTATGATATTAAGCCAGGAAGATGTTGCCGCAAAATAGATAGTTACATACAAGATCAAATCCATTAAGATTATTTACACAACTATAAATGATTGGAGATTTAATACAATGCACTTTATATTTTGAATCACTCTCTTAATGCACTTTATATTTTGAATCACTCTCTTAATGCACCTTATAGTTTGAATCACTCTCTCTCAATGCACCTTATATTTTGAAAATATCTCTCTTGGAGTGGGTCTTTTAATGCCATTTATTAGCTTCTAATTTGCAGACATCAATTTTTGTATATAACTTCATATATTTGATAAGAATCTCAAAAGATACATATTATGAAATAAGTTCACATTTGTGGGAGGCATATAGTCCAATGTTTCTTTAACTCTATCACATTTGAACAAATTTAACATAACATTAGCTACGATTAGTTATAATGCATATGAAGTGCATATACAATTCTTTAATGTAGTTAATAATATTACAAAAAATAATGCATGTCCCTAAGAAAAACTTATTATTACCATGAGATAAAATTACACTTTAACAAGCATATAATGGTCTTAAACATTAAAGGAGTTTACTACTCAATGGTATTAAAACCTTGATGGTTTACAATAAAATAAGTCTCCATTTCATCAACGACTTGAGATAATGTAATTATTCCACGAAGACCCTTTTCAATCACCTATAATAATAATGCACCAATCATGGCGAATCTAGTCTCAATTTAACCATATTGAGGTAGAAATTATCAAAGTTTAGGACCGTGAGAAACCTAAAATTCGATCTAATAAACCCATAAGATATGATTGAAAAATGCTAATCAAAGCTTCAGAATGAATATACCATTGATGAGCAAAGATTTGTCAAATTTTAGCCTACACAAAGTGTTTTTTTAATTAATTCACACAATTCTTAGTATAAACATAACTTTATCCTTCATAATTGATAATACAAATCCATACAACATGCACATGGGAATCAACCAACTACTACTGAAATCCTAGCTAAATACAAAAATGGCTACATAGATAAATATGAAGAAAGACACATTTAGTCTCACTAGATCCACTATAAATAACAAGATGGTCAAAGAATTAAGATTTCCAATTAAAAAAATGGTTGCATGGCAAGAAAAAGATAATTTACATAATAACACCTCGTATATTGTGAAATTAATTATTATAAAAATATGAAATACTTAACATTCTAAACTTTATAAAGTATAAAAAAACATAAAAAGATATAAAAAAACATAAAAATAAATTCATAATAATATATGAGTTACTAAAATCATCACACACTAATTCTAAACAAATAAATTATTAAAAAAACAACAATACTACTTTAAACAAAAATAGAATAACTCTTAAGGATTATTAGTCTTTATTAAATAATTATCTTAAAAATTATTAGTCCTTTATAAATAATTACTTTAAGATAATATGAAATATCATTTTTTGATTATTACTTTAAGATAATATGAAATATCATTTTTTTTTTCAAAATCCTAAATAATAGATAAAATAAAAAAAAAATGGTTTTACCTCACTCATGATATTTGAGTTATAAGTTTAAAACAGGTTCAAAATCCAAAAAGAAATAAAAAGTATTTAGCTCTGATAACTCATAATGCAACCACGATTAATTTGTTGTGTACTGATGGGAAAGAATGTGATATGGAACCAAAAGGTTCTTTAACGTTTATATATAGGTCACTAATATCCACTGCAATATTTCATTTATTGGAAGAAGTTTGTTATACTTGGATACATTCAAATTCAATACCCTGCACTTTCTTCCTGATCTGTTCATATTCGTATGGCAAATTAGTCCTCTAATACGAGGTGACGAGTGCTCAGTTCCATTCGTGGTGTGAAATTTAGGCACATTGAAGTATACATCAAATGTGTATTAAAAGGAATAATAATTGTTTTTGGAGACATTTTTTACCTTAGTAGGTAAGAGATATTGTAATATATTATCTAGTGAAAATAATACATGTAATAGCACTAATCATCTTACATAACAACGTTTATTGTTAAGTGGAATAATCATAACGTCTAATGATGAATATATAGTGCTACATTTAATATTGTGATGGATTGCTTTAATAATATTATTTATAAAATAGGGTGACAGACACAATATAAGAAGTTCTTATATTTGTATGAGTTTATGAAATGTCTCTTAGGCAAGGCCATGGAACAAATTTGGACGACTATTGTCTAGGAATTTCCAAATTACAAACACAATTTTCAAAAACTACAATTTTAATTGCAGAAACAGGATGGTAGCCTGGACCATATAGAGAAACATTTCCCATGCTTGCTCGTGGCGACCAGGGTAGGAATTTGGATTTCTCTTTACCCGTCATACAATTTTTTTTTGACGTTTTGGGTCTTTATGCTTCCGTCAAGAAACGTTATATTAAAAATTTTGCCCTTCAAGAGTGATGTTCTCATAATAAATTAACCCTTCACTAATAAAATTTTGATTAAAAAATTACCATTCAATAAATAATTATGTTGAAAATTTTCATATATTTATCGTAAGGAAAAAAACCAAAATTTGAAAAAACTCAATTGTGGAGGTTTCAATAAAAAGTGTTGAACATTTGAAATTTGCTCATTTAAAGTATATAATCAGTCCAAGGTAAAATGCTTGATGGTTTTCCATTTCATATATTTAAATTATCATTCATATATATTAAATTATCATTTTAAAGCATTGTGAGCAGTTACACATAAAATCTCTTGTGAAATAAAAAATTAAATTACTTATTAAATAAAAAATTAAAAGGTAGCAGCAATCAAACCCACAGTGTTTGAAAAAAAAAAAATCAATCACTAACCTGAAGCGCAAATTTGCAGTTTCCTGGCAGTTTCCTGGCAGTTTCCTTGGAGTCAATCTTGAACTGGGCGTGCAAAGTAAGTCTGAATGGGCATATGCCTTGAGAGAAAGTGTGAAGGAAGTAGACAGCGCAAAGCTCTTCTGGGCCTGTGTGCAATTTAAGGATGAAGCCAGCCACCAACAATATTAACCAGGCTTTCACATTGGTTTTGATTTGCAAATTTTCTATAAAAGCAAGGCGGTGTACATTCTGTAAAAGTAGCAGAAAGCAAGGTGGATTGTGATTCTATATACCATCTGGAAAGTTACTGTTCCTACTCTACTTTGATTCCAGATAATGCGATCTGTAATTTAATATGTTTATTGGTCACCGTCGCTGATCGCTTATTAGAATTTAGGATATTTTCAATTAAAAAAACTTGCCCAAAAAATACCCTGCTGTATGAAAAATAAAGGGGCGTAAGTTGTAACTATACCAACGCTAATTAGAATTTAGCATATTTTCAATCCACTGTTGGATTCATGTTTCCCACTATCCACGTGGCTGAGGAAGATGCCACCTGTTCTTCACGTGCTCTAAAACAGAACACGCAGAGCCTTGCCACCGCCAATGACTTCTGTTGACCGTAGTTGCCTCCTCGTTGACCACCGATTTTGACGACTGGTTTGGGTGAGCTGGAAGGACACACACCATGTCCTTGGTTCCACGAACTTGCCCATGTGGCTCTTCTTCCTGGAGGACACCTGGAACATATCATTTAATAAAACAGCTGCGGAATTCGGGGTTGGCTGCGGAAACCGGGATCAGCTGCGGAAACCCTGTGTGAGCTGCAGAAATGCAACACTTTGAACCAAAATTCTAAACCAAACACAGTCATTAGCATAATTAGCAAACCATGTAAAAAGTCCTAAAATACAATGATTTGAGCAATTTGATGGAGGGAATGAGTGGCAAAAGAAGGAAATGAATAGGAAAAGGAGGTTGAGAGGATGTATAAAGAAGTGTAAGTTTGAGGCTCAACATACCCCCATTGTGAAGGTGTTGCATGTCCTCATGCAACCAAAACTTTGTCATTGTTTTTCAATCCATGTACTCAGATGCTTCTGCCAAAACATCTAGCCTTCTTCTCTTTCTCCTTGCTGCCAAAATTGTCCTTGGTTTCTTGACTAAACACCTGAATCTCAAATTGATCAATGCCCTGCTCAGTTTCTTACATTTTCCTTTCAATTTTCTGTTCTTCTTCTACCAGAGTCCTAAGTGAAGCATGGTATTGTAATGGACAATTTTGTCCACCTTGCTTTGTTCTTTCAATGCTTCGTTTTCTTGTTTAATATTCTGATTCGGGACTTCTAGTTCAAACACCTCCTGTTTTAAAGATTGGACTTGTTCATTAAGAGGCAATATAGTGCTTGGACCTACAACTGATTGCTCC
>APFE031485844.1:0-29853 GCA_000404065.3 Pinus taeda
CTTCCTTCAGCTTCTTTGTCACCTACAAAGAGCCTAAGCCTGCTCTGATACCACTGTTGGGTATTTTTTTTGCTTTGTTTGGGATGGGAAAATACCAAAACCACAAAATATAAAACACAGAGGCAATGCTCTGTTTCCTTTACACCAGGATCTTTTACTCAGAGAAGTCTTTTAAAATTAATTACAGAACACAGAGTATTTCACCACCATAAAATGATTTGTATTCATTAAACAAAATGACTTACATATTCATCCTCTTTCACTCAGAGGGATTCACCAAAACATTTTCACATAAGTTACTCTGCCTCCTATGAAATTTTACACCACTGTGTGTAAATATTTCATTTACATTCACTGCTGTGTGAAAACAAAACTTACAGGGAGTTACAGATTTACCTTTTCACCTGTGTGAAACAACTCATGGATTCCAACAAAACAATACACTGGTTTTCTTCATTTACTTCTCCTCCTGCACTGCTGTGCAAACTTTACTTTTTACATTACAAACAAAAATTACTGTGCTGCATAAAACCTTTTACATTACAGACCCAAAAAAACATTTATGCACATCTGTGCATTCCTCCCTGCAATACAAAATTAAACTCTATCTCCATTCGCTGCTGCGAAATCAATTTTTTTATCTCACTGTGTGAGATTCACACATTTTACCTCTGGTGCTGCGGACCCCCTGTTTCCTTTTTGCCAAGAACTGAAGTTTTTCTCCCCGTGTGCAATATATGAAATTACATTTTTTTTAATCCCCGTCTATATTTTTTCATACAACAAAAATGGGTCAACGCTTTTTTAAAAAAAACATATATTAAAATAAAGCTTACCCATACTACTTATTAAATTCGCCGTAAAACATTTAACTCTTTACCAAACAAAATGTCAGCGATTTAGCATAGGGATGGGCGATACGTATGGTCCACACTATATTAAATTTTTAATCAGACCCCATGTACTTTCCTTGAGATGGACGGCGGACAAACTTGCCTTTAATCCCACGGCGGAGGTTGCGTATCGGAAGATTTTTCTGACTGCTCTTTAACCCATCGTGCAACTTGGTAAATCAACGGACGTAAATGCTGGAGGTAAATCAACGAGTGAAAACGATATCGGAAGAGGTGAGATGGGTGAAAGATACCTTCCGAAAAGTGTCAGGTGCTTATGTCATGCCAGCGTCACAGTTGGACAGTTGTTGGCATCGGACCACCATGGTACGGAAACCTCCTTGAGCCAAAAGCAATGCGATATGTTCCTGCCGGTTTTAGGTTTGATGTGGTGGTTTCGGGGTGGATTAAACGCAGGACCGCGCGGTTGGTGAAATTATAGATTTAACAAAAACACCTAAATCTTTTTTTTCAGTTCAAAAGGGAGGAGAGCAGTGCACCTTCTTTCTTTGGCGGAATGTGCCCGTTGGAAATAATTAGGGAGAGATGTTTATGGATGGCATAAACACTCACAGACTGCGACCAGAAAGAGACGAAAGGAACCTTAAATTTCTTGGCGACGAGAGACGTCCAAAAAAGAAAGAAGCTGCCGATTATAAGCGAGAACAGGGGCTTGCCAGCTTCTGTATGGAGGTGATTTTGTATCAGATCTTCCGCAGAATCTCTCATTTTGTACATTACAAATGGGTAATATTCCAAAAAATTGGCCTGTCGGTCAAAATCCAGTGGTAGGCCGTCTGAAACGTGTGCGAAGCGAATGTTTGAATTCGGACCAACTGAAATCCCGTCGTGATAACTGCAGGCTTTCATAATTTTGGAATGATTGGATTCGGTGTTGATGAAGGTGACATTAATGCCTTTGGAAGAAAGCATCTCAGAGAGTCGTATCAGTGGAGTTATCTGACCCTGAACTGGATATGGTATAACCAAAACATGGGGAGCCATAGTGAGTAGAAGATCACAATTTGCTCTTTGATTGTGAAATTAGCACTGGGAACCCCTCGGTGGCGTAGTCTTAATAGAGTGCTTGAAGTTTGAAGAGTAGGCAGAAAGAACTCTGACCAAATATAAAAAGAAGTTTGAACAGTAGGTTCAGTTTTGGAAATATTTGTGCTTTTTTGGGTTTAGTTTTTGTTTTTATTGTTTTATTTTACTGAAGAGATCAATTTCTTTTGGTTGGAAGTGTCGTATGTCGTTGTTATGTAGTTGTTATGATGATTCTCGAGTTATCAGTCTAAAAAAATTGTTGATTACCCCTCGGTCGCGTAGTCATAATAGAGTGCTTGAAGTTTGAAGAGTAGGCAGACAGAACTCTGACCAAATATAAAAAGAAGTGTGAACAGTAGGTTCAGTTTTGGAAATAGTTGTGCTTTTTTTGGGTTTAGTTTTTGTTTTTATTGTTTTATTTTACTTTACTTTAGAGATCAAATTTTTTTGGTTGGAAGTGTCGTATGCCGTTGTTATGTAGTTGTTATGATGATTCTTGAGATAGCCGTTTAAAAAAATTGTCGATTCTTATGTTATGAGTTGGTATCATTATAAATTGGATTATAAATTATGTTATGAGTTGGTACCATTATAAATTGGATTCATGATCTAGATGTATTAAAATCAGTATATTATATATATTATAATTTTTATGATAAATAATGAATCGGTGTAATTTGTAATTTAGAATGTGCACAACCATTATTTCATTATTTTTTTAAATTTCTATTAATTTCAATAATACATCATAACTAGTTGTCATACTAAGCTGATTTTGAATCAATAACGACTCCCTTTATATATTCAAATAGTGTTAACTATTAACGTTATGTAATCTAATGCAACATAGGGAAATAGCCTCTATGATGTGATGTAACAAAGGGTTCAAATAGTGTTAACTATTAACGTTATGTAATCTAATGCAACAGAGGGAAATAGGCTCTATGATGCGATGTAACAAAGGTGAACCCTCTATGACGAAGTTATAATAGAATGCTTGAAGGAAGAGTAGGTGGGACAAAGACAAAATCCGAAATAAAATAGTATTGAGCTTTAATGCTTAAACTAATTGGAAGTCTAGGAATTTGTCATGCAAGTAGCCATTTCTGAAAGAGATAAATTCAAAATTGTCTTCAGCATACCAGCAGGACATTATGAGTGGAATGTCATGCCTTTTGGTCTCAAAAATGTGCCATCAGAATTCCAAAAGGTAATAGACAATATTTTTAAGCCATATTTTGACTGGCTTATTGTATATATAGATCATGTATTGATATTCTCTAAAAATATTCAGGAGCATTTTAAGCATGTAAATATATTTAAGAATTTAGTTAAGCACAATGGTTTGGTGCTTAGCAAAAAGAAGATAGAGTTTTTTCAAACCACTATCAAATTTTTGGGCCACGCAATCTGCAATGGGCAGATTTCCTTGCAGAAACATGCACAAGAGATTGTAGACAAATTTCCAAATACCATAACAGACAAGAACCAACTGCAAAGGTTCTTAGGTTGCCTCAACTATGTCGGCAACTTCTATCAGGACTGTGCCAGTGACAAAAGAATATTGAACAAAAGACTGAAGAAGAATCCTTCAAAGTGGACAGAAGTCCATACAAAAGCAGTCCAGAATTTCAACGCCAAGGTACAATATTTGCCTATTTTATATGTTGCTGATGATATTGCATATAAAATTGTAGAATCAGATGCAAGTAACATTAGATGGGGTGGAATTATGAAGCAAAAGGTTGGAAAATAAGAGCAAATAGTCCAATTTGCATCTGGAGTATGGAATCCAGCCGAGCTGAACTACTCCACAATAGAAATAGAAGTAAAGGCATCATGGAATTGCATTAGTAAGTTTGAAGTTTATCTCATTAACAAATCATTTTTGCTTAGAACTAATGTATCTCCTTTGCAGAAGGTATTAACAAAAGACATCAAGAAGGCCGAAGAAGCCAGGTTTGCCAGATGGCAAGCTCCTTTTGCAAACTTTGACTTTCAGGTGGAACACATTAAAGGTGAAGAAAACAGTCTCCCTGACTTTCTTAGCAGGGAATATATTGAAGCAAGAGATCATGTCATGATGATCATTACTGACTGGGACTAGCACTAGAAACAAGAAGTACTAAGGACCATCCCTGATAATCAAGTCTGGGAATAATACAAAAGAAATTGGAAACCCACTTGGCAGCTCAGAAACACGAATGTACTAGACGCCAACTTGCAACCTCACACTGAAATTCAACACTTTGTGCCTGAAAGGAAAGTGTACCCTAAAGGTAGCAAGTGGATTCATGATATGATATATGAGAAATCAAAAAGAGATGTTGGGATTTCACATCAAGCTCTAGAACAGAACTTTCATGATATCGTCGGCATATGGTGTCACGGAGGGCATAGTACTGGCATTTATGAAAAAAATTGTTGTATTTATCGAACTAGAGATCTTTGGAATGAACAAGGACATTGGCATGTCCAATCCTGTGCTCGTTGGCCAAGAAATGACCCAAAGATTATTTTTCCTTACGCTGCGTATGAGTTTGTAGGCTATAAAAAACTTTGGTGGGACTTTCTTAATGTTGAAGACAAAGAAGAGACTCACTATACAAAGCTAAACTTTAGCACATTAGCTGCTTCTCAGAGAAATCAACAGTGCCAGTGGTTACGAGAGTGGTGGAGTGATTATGGGGTAAGCAGAACCGCCACGGATCCTGTATACCATGAGGCATACCGAAGAAAATATTGTGATTGGTGCCAAGAACATGGCATTGGAGAATGTTTTCATACCATATATAAAACTGTCAAGGATATGACATACAAAGAGTGGTCTCCATTTCATAACCTAAACTATTCACTCCAGGAATATACGAGAGAACACTTAGAATGGTTAGTCTTAACCAAGGTAAAACATCAAATTATTTTGGGTAAACCAATGATTGCCTGCAGAATATACACAAAAGCCTGGGATGAATTGTTGTATAAAAGAGATAGATTCCCTGACCTCAAAATATTATGATGGTTCACATGGGCTTTCCATTAAAAGTATCCATTGTGTAATAATAAGAACCAGTCACAAAGGCTAAATTGTAACTAGATTTCCCATGGGCTTTGCTATACTAAAGCCTCCACTATGTAAATAATTCATGCACTATTATTCCGTGGGCTTTTTTGAAAAGCATCCACTTTGTTTTGTCAGTATTATTTATTTCTCGTGGGCTTTGATTCCACCTTGTTATATCATGATTATCTTCCGTAAGATTTATTTTCGGACAGGAATCTTGGTATTATATTCGTGATAAGAATTATTATTTCAATATTGGTGAATCATAAGATGATATTAGTGGTTATTGTTTTGTTGATTATATATATATATATATATATTATATATATAATATATATATATATATATAAATATTTTTGTTAAATTTGTAAAAATTGTAATTTTTATAAAAGTATATTGTAATGGTTTGCGTTAAAATGTTTTGACTTTTTAGTTAATTGTGAATTTTTTAAAATTATTTCTAAATTTTATTGCAGTTTTGGTAAAATTAAAATATTAAATTTAATTTTTTAAAATTGAAAATTATGTTTTTGAATTTTTAAAAATTGAATTTCTAACTTTTGATTGGTGGATAGTTAATTTTATGTGATTTAAAATCAAAAGTGTTAAAGAAAAAAAAAATTGTAATGACCAAGTGTCATAAATTAATTAATTTATGGATATTTCCATAATTAATATTTTCTTAAAAAAATAGTTGTCATTAAATTTCGGGCTTTTACTAAACATGGAAAATGACCTATTTTCTTCATATTTTTCCCTTGCTAATTTTTATTATTGAATGGACATGCTTCAATCATTTTCCTTAATAAACCTTCACTTATATTATATATTCTCACAATTCAATTTTAAATCATGATGCAATATAAAAAATAAAATTTAAGTCAACACTACAATAAATAATATTTTATCTTTTGTCCTCACAATTTTAATCATAACTTAAAAATATAAAATAAAAAAATAAGTTTTAGGAATCTTTTGCACTCACACTTAACCTTTGTGTATATTTTTATTTTAATATACTAGACATTGTAATGTTTTATATTAGATATTTTATTGCATATAAATTGTCAATTCAATTTTAAATCATGATGCAATATAAAAATTAAAATTTAAGTCAACATTACAATAAATAAGTTTTTCTCTTTTGTCTCCACAATTTTAATTACAAAAAAAAAAAGAAAAAAAAAAGTTTTAGGAATCTTTTGCACTCGCTTTTAACCTTTGTGTAGATTTTTGTTTTAATATACTAGACATTGTAATGTTTTATATTAGATATTTTATTACATATAAATTGTTTTGCCACAGATTAAGCGAGATACTCAAATCAATTGAATTTTCCGCATATAATTTACTATAGATTAATTTGTTTGCCACTGAATTAGGATGAAGAATAAAAATTTAAACTTAAACAATATTTTTACAATAATAGCTTTAAAAAAAAAATTATTTATTTTATTTATATCATATATAATATTTAATATAAAAATACTAGACATTGTAATTTCACCTCCTTATTAGATCTTATCAGCTAAAGGTGGCATAAAATGTGTACGACACATTTCAACAAAGTCTTAACTTTCATCCAAAATTATCTATGCACCTATCTCTATTTCATTCCAATGTTATTTAGTCTGTTAATTAGTTCAGTTAATTCCCTTCATCGTATTCCAATATGTTTCATTATTAAATTTATGAATTTGATCAAGCATTTTTTTTTTGTTGAAGCAAAAGACGAACCTTCTATTTCATTAATTGAAAAGAAAAGTTACATAGCATACAGAAACCTATCAATTTATACAAACTTACGAGAACAGGTAATCCTACCAACAACTAAGACCCTCCATCTAGCACCCGAAAACCCCAAACCCATGGGAAAACACCGAAGGGCTACAAGAACCCCAACCATAGGGAAGAACCAGACAAAACACACCCCCGGAGCCAACCAACAACTACGGTCACCCCCGACCACCCAAAATACACAAAGGACGGAAAAAGGACAAGACTCGCCATCAGGATACGGGGAAATTCCCTGCCTGGCCCCACCAAACAACGCGAACAATCCCAGTCTTCCATCCAAGCTGTTGGATCCAATGACCAGGAGCCATATCGCATTGCCTTACACGACTGAACCTTAAAGAGCAATGAAGGGCGGTCTCTGAATCTACCCCCTTGCGACGTGTTGTGATCCCTATGGGATCGCTCCCAAAACTGCAAAACCACTAACCACTTTACTGACTTGCAATCACTGGAAAACTATGGTAAGGATTTCTAGCCCGAAAGTGGAAAGAGGGAGAAATCCAACTGTTGTACACTATTAACCGCCCATTCTACCTATTCCTATAGCGAAACCAGAACCCATTCCAGAGTTTGTTTGGGAACTGAATCCACAAAGTGCTAACCAATAACCTAGGGATCCCAATTGAATTGCTCTAGGGTAAAGTGAGACCGAAATTTACTATCCAACCTTCCTAGTTCATCCTGCTGAGCTAAGGGTGCACAAACTGGCAACGTCAATTCGTGCTATTCAACCTAGCCCGAAATCGAAAAACTTCCCTGTCCTCAGCAGCTTGATCCTCACAGATAGCCTTTAGACGACTATGAGGAATCTCTTGCCACCTTTTAGCCATCCCACAGTCTGCACTACACACACCTTGATTGGCCAGTAAGTCCGCAAGCTTATTGGCATTACGATGAACATGGTTGAAACTTACGGTTCTAAAACCCTGGAGATGAACTTGGATTCTTTGATAAACCTAGATAAGTTTCCAGTGGTTCGAGACTCTCTCTAACCGAGAACCACCGCTAATTCTTTTCATAGAGTTAGTGGTTATCTCAAAGTCCGCTTCTACAATGACATTTGAGCAATGGTTCTGAATCAGAAACTCTAGACACTGCTCCAGAGCCATCACTTCCGCCATGTTATTGGTAGTTATTCCTAAATGACAATGGAAGATAAAGATAGTATTGCCCTCTTCATCCCTTAGAACTACTCCATAATGAGCAATTCCTGGGTTGCCTTTTGAGGCACCATCAATGTTATATTTCAAAAAGCCTTTCGGTGGAGGCTGCCAGAAGTCCTTCTCTATAACCATAGTTATATCCCTCCTATTTATACCTTGAGGAATTATCCCTTGCAATCCCAGTTGCCTGAGAGTTTTCTGCTCAGTCTCCAAGGGGGGATTCTTGGGGATATTGTGAACAGTGGAGTTGACTGTCTCTCTAAGTTATTTCAAGATAAGATCAAATAGATGATGTGATGAAGACTTTTCGTTCTTGAAAATTCTTTTATTTCTTTCTTTCCAAACATTCCAGATAATGAAGCAAGGTGTGAAGGCCCAGGCCAAATTAAGGAATTCATTCTCCATATACTTTCTTCTCCACTGGTTTAGGGTATTTTTGGTACTTCCTCTGTCCCTATCAAACTAGTGGAAAATTAAAGAGAATGAATCCCACAGCCAGGTGGTGTAAAAGCAGCTGTTGAGAATATGTTCCATAGTGTCCTCCTGCTCTTCACAGAGCTAGCATCTGGAAGACCCCATAACTCCTCTTCTCCTAATGTTGTCCAAAATCAAGATTTTCTTATGATGAACCAACCACATAAAAAGCCTGATCTTCATCCAACCTTGGTGCCTCCAGAGATGCTGCTGAGTATTGTCCGGAATACTAGTACTAAGCTTGAGGAGAAAACCTTTTGCTTCCTTAAGATTAAAGGCACCTTTCTTGTTATTACCCCATCTCAATTGATCTTGCCCCTCTGTTACTAATATTGTTCTTTGCTTTAGCAAGCCCCCAAGAGCCTCTACTTCGATTTTTAAGGGGTTGTCCTCTCTACAGTCAATGTTTCTCTAGCTTCTCCACGTTCCAGAGCTATGAGTGAGATCCCAAAAATCCTTTACTTTGATTAACCCTTGGGAATCTGTTTCCTGCTTGAGGCTTAAAAAATTCTCTGTTAATAGCATTGGTTCTTGTTGCCATTTGTGCTCCCAAAAGAGAGCAAGATCTCCTGCTCTAATTTCCCAGAAACTGTTCTTTTGTACTAGGCTTCTATTTTCCCAATCTTTATTCCATATGTAGGAGCCTTTTATTATTCTAGACATTCTTATGAGATCATTAGTGTGCCAAGAGCTGGCATATTTCTCTTTCCAGATCCTGGCCCAATGGGCTTTTGGCTCCTGAACCCATCTCCACCAAATCTTGTCTCCTATAAATTTACTAAGAATCTCTTGATCGTCCAAGCCTAGACCCCCATGACTCTTGGGTTTACATATTTTTTCCTAAGAAACCAGGGCCCATTTCTTCCTTGTTTCCTCCTTGCCCCAAAGGAAATCTCTTTCATATTCCTGAATTTCTCTAAGATCCCTTTGGGAGCTGGGAGAGCTGATAACATGGAAACCGGGATAGATTGCAGAACGTCCTTTGTTAGAATTAACCTGCCTGCCAGGTTCAAGGCACGGAAGGTCCACTTTTTGACTCTGTCTTACATCTTATTAAGAACCGGTTCCCAGATACTCTTGTGCATGGGTCTGGCAGTAAGAGGAACTCCTAAATATTTTGAGGGGAGGAAATCTCTTTGGAATCCAAGAATTCTTAAGATATTTCTTTAGATAGCAATGTTAGTATTTAAGAAGAAGATTTTTAACTTAGAGAGATTGACTTCCATACTTGTAGCCATGGCAAAATCCTTAAGGAATTGATTGTAGGCTGAAGCCTCTTTGACTGTGGGGATTCCTTGTAGTAAGATATCATCAAAAAATTGTTGGTGAGTAAGAGCAGAACCATTCTCAAAAACTTGAAGACCCTTGATTTTGCCCATAGCCTAGGCTTACTTAATGGACCGCCCAAGTCCTTCCATCATGAGAAAGAAGAGAAAGGGAAAGAGTGGGTCTCCCCGCCTAAAGCCTCTAGAAGGATTGACGATCTCTGAGGGAGAGCCATTTACCAGAATAGAAAATCTGGAAGAAGTCACCAGTGCAATGACCCATCTGACACAGTTGTGGTCGAACCCAAAGGCAGTGAGAACCTTCTTGATTAAATCCAATTCACCTTATCATACGCTTTGGCTATATCCAATTGCATGATCATCCTCTCTTGTCTTTTTTTGGTTAGCGTGTGAACCACCTCATGTGCTTGAATAATGTTGTTTAAAATCTATCTGCCCTCCACAAAACCTGATTGCTCCTTTGACACTAGCGAGGGAAGGAGAGGTTTGAGTCTATTATCCACTACTTTGGATATTATCTTGTAAACTACATTACATAAGACAATAGGTTTGTACTTATCGGTAGTTAGAGCTGAGTTCTGTTTGGGAATTAGGGAGATGAAGCAGGTGTTGAGAGCTTTCAGGATAGTTTTGCTACTCCTGGAATCCTCCACCACATTCAAAATGCCCTCTTTGACAATATGCCAACAAGCCTTAAAATAATCCACATTGAAACCATCCGGGCCTCGTGCTTTGCCATTCTACATGTCTTTGAGAACCTCACTAACCTCCTCTTCAGTAACTGGTCTATTGAGATTAAAATTGTCCTCTCTGGACACCAGCTTAGAGATATGACTTGTAATTCCCCTAATGGACTGATCCTTGTTTGGAATGTTTTCCCGAGTAATGTTCCAAAAATGTTCAACAAGCACAACTTCAATATCTTTATGAGTGTTCCGAGTCTTCCCCTCCTCATCCTTAATCATTGAGATTCTATTGTGAGCTCTGTTAGCCATAGTGGATACGTGGAAAACTATCATAAACCTATCTAACTTAGATGCTACCAGTGCCTTTCCTCCTCTTTTGTTGTTCCATGTAAAAAGGCCATTGCCCGATTCTGAGTCAACCAAATTCATATTATCTATAAAAGATTGGAACGCTAAGGAGTTTTTGTTAAGCGTTCTGGTACCTCCTTTTTTTCTGAGAGAGATTTGATCACATTGAAATCCCCTCCCATGATCCAAGGAATTCCAACCTGTCTGTTCCTGAGGTCAAGAAGGGCTTCTAGAAATTTCAGTTTATCCTCTATTCTTTGAGGATCGTAAACATTTGTGACCAGGAATGTTTCCGAAACCCCTACTGGTTGAATGACCACTAAAAGGTAATTTCTTGATGCCTCTGCATCCATTATGCTAACCCTTTGGTGATTCCAAAGAGTGAGAATACCCCACACTGTGTTCTCAGCTTTAACCTCTAGAAACTCAAATATTAAGCCATTTGCTGTATATAACTCTTATTTTCTGAATGGAACATTTTGTTTCCTGGATGAAGATCATATCCGACATATCTTGTTTCATTCTATAACCAAGCAATCTTTGTTTTCTTTTACTTCCTAGACCTATGATATTCCAAGATGTGAAATTCATATTTAAAGACTTGTAAAGGACTAACTAGTTAGATCTTTCATCTTACCCGAATCTATTATTAGCTTACCACACTCCAATAAAAGTTCCTTCTACTTTTTCTGGCCTCTCTTCTTGCCTGCATTTCTAGTAGCTAATCCTGGCGTTGGTTTCATTGTTTTCACTCCTTTGTTTTCCTGGTTGTCATTGGTTTTTCCTACGCTTGACTCACTTTCCTGTGTCTTTCATATAAACAACTGTTGTATTCTGTTGCAATCCTCTTAAGTAATGAATCTATCCCTCCCATGGTTCCCTGCATCAAGAACCCTTCTACATCTAGGTGTTCCTTTTCTAGAATTTCCTGAAGTTCATGGCCCTCCAGATCTGTTTCACTTTAGGTCATTTCCAGATACATTTCTAGTTCTATTTCACTCATCATAATCTCTTTCTTATTAAAAATCTCTTGTATTGGGTTGTAGATCTCTTCCTTTTCCTTTTCAATAGGGCCTTCCTCCATTGATTGATCTTCATTTGTCATTTATTCATTTTCTTCCAGTGCTTGAAACCTGTTCTGGTTGGTCTTTTTCCCTTCATTACGATGTTGCTTTGATCCCTTTCTGCCTCCTTTTCCCTTACTTGCCACTTTTTGAAAGTTTTCAGTATCCTTCACTGTACTAGGTTTTCCCTTGTTGTCTACTTTACTAAGAGGACAATCTCTAATCAAGTAACCATGTTCATGGCATTTACGACATCTAAACGAGATATGCTCATAATCCATAGTTTGCACCCATTCCTCATAAAAAACTTCCAGGATAATTTCGTATGGAAGAGCACCTGATAGATCCATTTCTACACAAATCCTAGCATAGGAAGTATAGTTACCCCATCTTATGGCTTCCGAAGCTTTAACAAAGCGACCTAGTTTATTGCCTATGCCAGCAAGTGATTCATTTTTCCAGTAATCGAGAGGTAGGGAATAGAGCCTTACCTAAACAGGTACCGAGGTGAATGTCTCCCTCTCTGGAAAAAAGTTCATCATCCACGGCCGCATATAGAGGCCCACTGCTGCATAAAAATAGGGTCCCCCTTCGAATATTCTGTCTTTATCTTCAATGTTAGTGGATACCATGGTAAAAATCCCTTTGACCCAAGATGGAGATCAATGCTACCTTTGGGTTTCCAGTGGTATTTGATCCATGTCTATAATGCATTTTCAGTGGGCCATATTCCCATGAATTTGCAAATTATGGCGTGAGTCCCCATATGTTCCCCATGCGTCTGTAGAGCAAGATCATTTAACATTGCTCTAGGAGTAATCTCCATTTTGGGTTTGCATGGTCCCTTTTGATTTTTGTCCCTTGTTCCCTGGCTTTTGGCCTCTTCCTCCTTATCCTTAGTGCTTCTATTTTCCTTGGACCTGGTCCCCCTCTTCATCAGATCCTCTCACATTACCCAGTGGTGACTTGCCTCTACTGGCAACAGCTTCCTTGTAGGAGGGAGTCGAGCTCCCTCCTCTGCTGTGCTCCATTGGGAGAAAAATCAGTGCCCCGCTGTAACCTTAGCTGCGTGTCCCCAAGTCCGCTGCGCCCCCTCGCTTCTAACGTTCAAAACCCGGAATGATCTGCTGCATCTTTTGTTAATGAATTTGATCAAGAATTCAATAATTACTATCGATTAATTTTTCAATAAGAAGAAAGTACTAAGCAGCAACGCTACGTATTACACTTGTTTTTATATTAATTAATAATAATAAAAAAAAATATTATAAAATTATTTA
Organism: Pinus taeda; assembly: GCA_000404065.3. Lineage (NCBI taxonomy): Eukaryota > Viridiplantae > Streptophyta > Pinopsida > Pinales > Pinaceae > Pinus > Pinus taeda. Next base: position 13,100 of record APFE031485844.1, read on the forward strand.
TTTTTAAAAAAAATAATATTATAGAAAATATATTTTAATTACTAGTTAATTTAATATTTATGTTTCCTACTTGAGAAACTTTAAAATTTAGTGTCCTCATTTTTAAAAAAGATTTATTGTTGTTGTTTCTTACTGCAACACAAATACATTTTTGTAAGTCATAGTTTTAATATTTTTAAGATAATTACTAATTACATGATAATAATGTAAATCTATTTTAAATTGATTTAAAATAAGGGGAGTTGGTGGAGTTGGACGATGGCGGTGGTGCGGGTTAGGGTTAGGTATACACCATCAATGAACAGGGAGCTTCTGCGCACAGGCTTCGGTTAACTGCGCGGTTCAGGCTTCACGGCTGTCGAAAACACATCATGTTTTTTTGGTTGGCGGTTTGTTACAAAGCTTTTGTTTTTTCACTTGTCGTTTTATTGAAGTGCGAAAATAGTAGGGTTTCTTCACAGGTCTTTTTTTTCCTGCTGTTTTCTTTCCCGTGGTTTTTCCGGAACTGCCGCGACCTTACCTGCTCAGACTTTCCGACTGACACTCTCCTGGGTTGTCGAAACCATGGTTAACCCCGCGGAAATCCTGGCATTGGACCCCGAGGTGGAAGATTTATTATCGATGTGGGGTAAGGATATTAATAAGCAAAATGTGGAACATTATTTTGGGGATTTTGACACTCCGGGTTTGGAGGTAGTTTCAAATCCAGACTCTCCTTTTCCTCTGTCTTCTAGCAAGAAACCGGGTAGCTGGACTCCGCACTCTGGCTCACTGAATACCCTGTTACCAGTGGATGCAGTGGTTACCACTGGAGACAATGTTCTTGGACTGCCGTCGGACCCAAAGCCATTTGAAGGGTTTTCTGTCTCAAAGGTTCCTGAAGACATTTTTAAGAGAGGCCTAACTGCAGGAATAGATCTGGAAAGGGCAACAGACGGGGTTCTCACATATTCGAGGTTTTCCCTACCGGGTGAAGCCCAAAACCCTAAGGGGTACTCTGCAAACGCTAGTGGGGAGACACAAGCGGGGGCGAGAAAAAACATAAATGTTTCGGAGGCCCATACTCCCCATACAGACAATGGGGTCTTGGGGATTTTGGAATCAAACCAGCCTACACAGGAGACGGAACCACAGGGTCTTCCACCTTTGATAACTTCGGGCATTACAGGAACTCGGGAAGATACAAGAGTACAGGCGGAAAGGGCCGGATTAAAGGGGGCAAAACGAAAACCTCAAAGACCTATTGGCACTTCGGAGGTCGTCGACAACCTAGTACTCAGAATGGAGGTCTCAATGGTGGAAGCTTTAAATGTGGCCAAATGCACCTTGGTCGGCAGAGCAAGAGGTAAGAAATACACCTCTGAATTTCTGCAAGAATGGGGTGAACACTCTTTTAAAAATGAAAGCCCTATCAAATTTGAAGCCCTTGTGCTGGCAAAGGGATGGTTTCAATTTAGGTTCGGAGACAAAAGATCTGCAGAATGGGTTCTACAGCGAAATTGGCATATAGGAAACATACCACTTTTGCTAAAAAAATGGTCTCCTCTGTTTGATGCCATTAAGGAGAAAACCGATGTCTTCCCGGTATGGGTTCGGGCGCCGGGCTTACCATCTTTCCTCTGGACAGAGGAGGTTTTCAGGACTATTGGTGACAGATTGGGGGGTTTTTTGGAGGCAGACATGACTTTCTTGCAGACAAAAAATAGGGCTATAGCCCGTATACTGGTTATGCTAAACCTGAGTGGTCGTTTGGCTAAGAAAATCAATCTCTTGTTTCAGGACTATGTTTATGAACAGATACTTGACTATGAATATTTACCATTCAGATGTCACCGCTGCCATGATTATGGGCATATGGCTAAAGATTGCCCGCAGTCGAGAAGAAGAAGACATTTTAGAAGTTCTCAGCATGGGAATGGATCGGAAATCCCTCAGGAGCAGTCGAGGCAAAATATATCGGATGCCCTCGATCAAAGGGATATGGAGACAGAGGAATTTGTGCAGCCTATCGAGGACGAAGGAGTACTATTTCAGATGGATGCGAATGGAAAAGAGAAAATTCCACAGACTACAGGGAAGGACAAAGCAAATGAGATCATTGATGCTGAAGCGACAGTCGAATAGGTCAAGGATTCTCAATTTATTTCTGCTGGCGAGGTTTTGGGTATGCTAATAGATCCTCTTCCTATTTTTTTACATGAACAAAATTCTGTAAAAAACAAATCGGAGCCCGAATATCATAATGAACAGGATATGTTAATTGAAAAAGATATAAATCATCAATCTGATAATATTGAAAATTTAGCCAACTCCTTTCCGTCCTTGGATTTAAGTTGTGACAAAACATGGCCTTCTCTTCAATCCCCTGATCCTCGACCCCAATGCCCCTACAATTTGAGGTCCTTGGGCGGAAAACTGGAAGATCATGTTTCCTCTGGTGGGTTGGGTATGATACACCCACAGAATAACATCAAAAATAAGAGAGGTCGGAAATCACACATGTCCAAGGCGAAAATGAAAGCAAAACTGGATGTTGCAGATGGCAAACAATATTCCATCCCGGGGGTCCTTAGAGTAGCCCAGCCCTTTGAAGAAGTTTTCAAATGATTTTGACATCCTGGAACTGTAGGGGTTTGGCCAGCAAACCTAAAAAACTGGCCTTGAAAGATTGGGTCACAAACTCCAATTTTGATGTTATTTTCCTTCAAGAAACCTTGGGGAAGGCCCCTGAGATCGAATCAATGCTAAATTCTCTTCTTCCGGGTTGGGTCTTCACTGCTTTGGATGCCTCTGGCCACTCGGGGGGTCTTGCTATTGGCATTAAAGAGCGCCGGGTAAAAATCCTCAATCACTGGGGTTTGAAAAATGCTTTGGGAATGGAGGTCTTATCCCTGGATTTTCCTATCCCCATTACCTTTGTAAATATCTATGGGCCTTGTCAAAACAGGGTTTCCTTATGGGAGGATTTAATGTCTAAATCGGTGATGAATAACCCGATGATGATCCTGGGAGGTGATCTAAATTTCTCTCTTGGGAGGAATGAAGCTTGGGGCCCTTCTGCAAGGGAAGACCCCTCTGCTGATTTTTTTCACAATCTTCTCTCAGAGAACAACTTAATCGACCCTGCTCCGGTTAAACTAAAGCCTACCTGGAGGAATAGAAGAGTGGGGGGTGACCGGATTGCAAAAAGACTTGATCGCTTTCTGGTCTCGGAACCTCTCCTTCTCAGGATCCCTATGATCAGACAGTGGGTCGAGGAAACTGGGAACTCGGACCATTTTCTGATTTTCTTGGAATTGACCAATCCTCCTCCAAAACCTCCTGCCCCTTTCAAGTTTAATCCAGCATGGCTTCAAGATCCCTCTTTCTGCAAGTTGTTCAACGATACATGGATTCACCAGAGGCAAAATATCGGGGTGGACAAAAGCTTTCTGTTTATGGAGAATTTGAAAAGGCTCAAGAAAGCTACTATCTCCTGGGCAAAGGATAAAAAATTGAAACAATCCGAGGAGATGTCCAGAATTAGAGAGGAACTGAAACACTTGGAAAGTATGGAGACAGATGGTTATTCCTTACAAGCCTCAAAGGACAGAATTCTCCTTCTGGAGAAACAACAAAACAAAATTCTGTTGGAAAAGGAAGAAGAATGGAGGATCAAAAGCAGGGCCATTTGGCTAAAAGCGGGGGATGAAAACACAAGATTCTTTCATAATTTTGCAAAAGGAAGGAAATATGCAAACACAATTTGGAGACTAAAAGATGAAGAAGGGAGAGATGTCAGCTCTTTTCATGAGCTCTCTGGCCTGGGTAAAAGACATTTTCAAAACATTTTTTCAGAGCAGAGAGAGGCTTCTATCACTGAAGTCTTCAGAACTGTGCAAAGTTTTCCCATATTTGTCGAGGAAGAAGAAGCTGAAGACCTCTTAACTCCGGTCTCCAAGGAGGAGGTTGAAGCGGCCATGAAACTTATGGGCAAGGACAAAAGTCCTGGCCCTGATGGCTGGACTATAGAACTTTTCCTCCATTTTTTTGAACAAATTGGAGCAGAGATAACGGATATAGTTGAAGAATCTAAGCAGAAAGGGGTAATATATAGACCATTTAATTCAACCTTTATTGCTCTTATCCCAAAGAAGGATGATCCGGAAAGTTTTGAAGAATTTAGACCTATTTCATTGTGTACATGCATCTATAAGATCATTTCTAAGGTCATTGCCCTTAGAATTGGTCCGATCTTATCTAAAAGTATTTCAATGGAACAATTTGGTTTTCTGAATGGAAGACAGATTCACGAAGCCATTGGTGTCGCACAAGAGGTGACTCATAGTATAAAAGTGAAGAAATTGAAGGGTGCTGTCCTAAAAATTGACCTTTCTAAAGCTTATGATCGGATCAGCTGGCTTTACCTAAGGATGTTGTTAACCCACATTGGTTTCTGCTATCCTTTTGTCAGTTGGATCATGGGATGCATCACAAATGTCAGTTTTGCTGTTTTGGTCAATGGAGCTGCCTCTTCTTTTTTCAACAGTCAGAGAGGCCTTAGACAAGGGTGCCCTTTATCTCCACTTTTGTTCCTCCTTGTGGCGGAAGGTTTAAGTAGATTGATTCACAAAGCTAGAAGTGAGGGTAAGGTCAAAGGTATTGAGGTTGCAATCAATCTTTACATCACTCACCTTCTCTTTGTCGATGATATACTGATTTTTACTAATGGTTGTCAAAATGAATTAAAGGAATTCAAATGTATCTCTGACCTCTTTACAAAAGCCACTGGCATGCAAATAAACACTGGAAAATCCCAAGTCTGTCTTTCAGCTTTTGATAGAAGAGAAAGAGATAGATTGTTAAATTTATTTCCTTTCCCCTCCCAACCTCTGGAGGACCCTTTCAAATACTTGGGCTTTTGGCTAAAACCTGCTGTGTACAGGAAAGCAGATTGGAACTGGTTAATTGCTAAGATTGAATCTAGAATTTCCCATTGGAGTTTCAGATGGTTGTCAAGAGCTGGTAGACTGACCCTGATAAAATCTGTTTTGTTAGCTATCCCAGTTTACTGGGCGGCACTGACATGGATCCCAAAAGGTGTGATGGAGAAAATTCGTAGAATCTGCTGTAGATTTCTGTGGGTGGGTTCAAAGGAATCCTCCGGGCTGCCCTGGGTAGCTTTGGATAAAGTGGCCAGACCAAAAGAATGGGGTGGATGGGGATTAAAAAGATCCCCAGATTTCAACATTTCTTTAGCTGCTAAATCTGGTTGGCGCCTCATTTCTATGGAAAACCTGTGGACTAGAGTGGTCAAAAGGAAGTACATTGACCCACTTCCTATAGATGAATGGATTCAGAGCCAAAATAAGAAAGGTCAATACTCTTCTGCTATCTGGAAGGCAACGGTGGAGGCATTCTCAGTTATTGAACAAGGCCTGGCCTGGAAAGTAGGAGATGGAAAACAGATCAGAATTGGAAGAGATCCTTGGGTTGGATGCAATGATGCCTTTGCTTTATCCCCGGGATTTCTTAGACACCTCGACTCTAAAGGTATCCAGACATTAAACCAGGTGGAAAGAGTTGGGCAGTCTACCATCTGGGGTCAGGCCTGGAAGACTGTGGTTGATCTAGGATTAAATGTCAGATGGAAAAACGAATGGGAGAGCTTCATCAAAGAACTTCAATGATCCAATGTCAGGATAAAAGATGAGCCAGATATCTTGATGTGGGCACATAGCAAATCCGGGGCATACTCTCCAAAGGATGGATACAAATTCCTTATGGGTAAGAAAGGCTGGGACCGTCCGGACTGGTGGGCTAAAGATATTTGGAAACTTAAATGTCCTGCTAAGGCGAGGCTCTTTTTTTGGTGTATTCTGAAAAGGAAGGTTCCTACTTGGGATATACTACAAACTAGATTCATGGTTGGCCCTGGAAGATGTCCTCTATGTAAATTAACTGAAGAAACATTTTACCATCTCTTCATTTCCTGTTCTTTCACTAAGAAGATCTAGTTGGAGGTCATGCGTCTTCTCAAAATCAATGCTCAGTGGGGGGCCGATTCAATGGAGACCTCATGGTCGAAATGGTGGCATTCTTTTCCAGATGGGAACATGAGGAATTTGCCTCTTATCTTTGTTTGGGGTGTCTGGCTGTCCAGAAATAATAGTCTCTTCCATGACAAAGACACTCCCCCATCAGTCACGGCCATAAATGTTACTGCAATTTACAACACTTTGCCTCCTCCAGAGGACATTGTTCCCAAACCAAATCAAAATTCCATCATAATTCAGGAGGGGATCCCTATTGGGTATTTCGATGGGGCTTCTCAAAATAATAAGGCGAGTGCAGGCATTTGTATTTTCATCAACCCGGAACACACTTTAAAAGCTTCTGTTGGTTTGGGTTCCGGCACAAATAACTTTGCAGAGCTCTCGGCTTTGCGCTTTCTCCTTTGCTGGCTTCAACACAGAAATATAACCTCTATTCAGATATTCGGGGACTCCTTAAATGTTATCAACTGGATTAACGGAAAAGCTTCTTGTCAAAATCAGATTCTGAAGAACATTGTTGAGGAAATCATGACCCTAAAGTCTTTCTTTAACAGGTTTTTGCTTTACCATATTTACAGGGACCGGAACGAGGAGGCAGACCAGTTATCTAAGGCTGGTCTACAACAGGATTTGGGCTGCTGGAGTATAGAAGAAAACTTGCAGGGGCAGATTTATAGATCTGATTTGCCCCCATACATTCAGCATCTTTGATTTTCGGGTCCCAACTCCATTTTTGTCAGTTTTTCACCGCGGCATATCACCATGTTATATATGTATTCACTGTATATATCGTTTGTTATATTTTTTTCCTGTACCAGATGGCGGACTTCTTTTTTACAGACCTGCAAAACTTATGTATTTTTAAATATGGTTTTTTGTTTATATGGGGTTGTTTTCCTTCATCGAAGGAGACCCCAGCTTATGATAATGCTTGCATAGCCCTGCGTGGCGTCTTTACCTCCTTTAGGGAGGCCGAAACACCTGATTTTTTCAGCTAGATATAGATCAGTGACATTTCCTCCGTCAGGGAGGTGGAAATTTTTGTTTACTTTCAGCTAGATGCAGAATAGCTCCAGTTTCATGTTGAGCTGATACTATTTTCTGGTGCCCTCAGTGTGGCTGTAATGGTTGGGATATCCCGCCTTTTTTGATTTCTCAATATAATTTTTGAGGATTTTTTCAGCGGAAAAAAAAAATAAGGGGAGTTGGCTAGAAATTATTCTGTTACTAAAAAAATGTGATTGTACACATAACTATGTTAGGATGATGATTAATAATTGAGTTATTGTGGACATGGCATATTAGGTTTTGGAGTAGACATGGAAGGTGACGATTTTGTATAGAACTTTGAACATTTCTTATCTATGGGGATTAAGGTGAATAAAGGTGAATAAGGTGGATAATACTACAAATCTTAATTATGGTTAATACATATTTGCAATGAGGACTATTTCTAATATTAGTGTTCAATCTAGATCTAAGGAAAATTCAATAATTTGAGGATCATTGAAAGCTAAGATTATAATGAAGGGTTCAAGGAGATGTGCTAATAACAACATATGTACTGAGTCAACATTAGAGCATCTTTGATAATGTCTAGTGATTCGAATGTTAGCTAGGGCACCCTATAGCATTGAATTCAATAATTTAACAATAGGAGTGTATTCTTTTGATAGAGGTATTGTTTTTTACCAGGTAATAATTAGTACTCTCCCTACATTAAACTTAGAAGTTTAGGGAAATGGTATCAATAATCCTAGAATGTGGAATGTCGTTGATGGAGTGGGTTTTATTGGAAATTTGGGAGTGATAAGTAAGGAGGAGAGGGTTTGAGCTTAAATGTGGTTATAATGGGGAATTAAAGGTAAAACATGGAGGCATTATTGCTTGGTAAGGGTTAAGGGAACAAAGGGGATAAATTTTTAAGGCCAGAAAGAAAGGTTGAAAACGTCTTAAGCTACTAAAGTTGAAGAGGAAGTTGGATCCTTGAAAAGATGCCAATATGAACTAGGTAATAGATAAATAGTACGAATAAGATACTACCTATGTGATTTTATAAAAGTTATATATCAAATCTATACTTATTTATCCGGATGAATAGGTTTATAAACCATTTTTGGGATATATACTTGGTTATCTTGCAATAGTTAGATGATTATTCATTTTCCACTTTCAATATAATATGTAGCATTAATCATAAGGAAAAGGTAGTTTTGTTATTTCACATCCTCATTTATAAAGAAATGGATGTCCTATTTGGACCCTAGTTCAGAGGTAATCTCTACACATCTAATATGGGATAAGTTACCTAACCAAGCTCTTGAGCTCTAATTTGTTAAATATTTAATAACAATTGGGAAAAATATTGAGATATTTTTAAAATTATGCAAGCAATTTAAAATCTATACATTTTACTTAGTTGCGCACGTATTTATGGAATTAAAGTGACATAAATTTTCAATCATTATTCAACAAAACCCTTTTGATTATTTTTATATATTCATTTAAAAAAGTTTTCTATTAAAACAAATTTACCCGAAAATTAACCTTCATAAAAAAATTATACAAATAATAAACATACATACCACATAAAGATTATAAACATCCATGCCCCATCACAATATTATATAAACTATACTAATCTAGTAAAAAATTATACAAATAATAAACATGCATGCCACATCACAATGTTATATAACCTATGCTAATCTAGAAATATGAGATGTGAATTAAAATTAATTAGAAGTTTAAATTCTTATCCTAAAACGTGATTTTGCACAAATGGAAAAAGACCCACCTTGTATAGTTATATTAATCTATTCTACGCTCCTCATTAATTACCTTATGTAACCTTTGTCTTAATGAATTAATGAAGTTTTATAGTGATCACCTATAAAACCGCGTGGGAAAATTTCACATGATAACAATTATTGGCATCCTTTCATGAATTATGTAATAACTAATCATAACAAGCATATCCTACTTAATATTAATACTTCCATTAATATCTAATTTTCACTTAATTATTACTTTTGGGGCTTCTAAGCATACTCCCCTTTGGAAATATATTGGTTTAAGGAATTTCTTAGCCTTTGTTTTGGAATTTGAAATCACACCTGACATAGGCCTTAACACTTTTCATCAATAGTCTCTCACCACATTTCCTTAAGTGTCCATATTGAAAATTAGCGCCACACTCATCCACCATTACCATTATGGAACATTTGTAGCCTTATTAGTCCCTGCCCTCCGGGCCTTGCAGGGACTATAGCAATCGGTTTTGGTCGGTGACAATTAGTTCGACGCGAGAACCCATAAAACTATTTCAACTTAAAACAAAGTTCCTTCGAATGACACGAAAACCAAAACCATATTTTTTATTTGTTTATGCTTTTAACCAATCAAAAACATGTTCGTCTTATTTGGCCTCAGTACGAGGTATACAAGCTGAAAAGTTAGGCTAAAATTGGCAAAAGTACAAGTGATTAAGAGCTACATGAACTAATGCTATGTTTCCCTTAGCATTAATCTCCTAACATTTAATGTTAGGAATACTTATTCCGTATCATATGTGCTAAACCATGGCTGCCGCCCACCTTGCCGTGTCGAAATTGACCTGGCGTGTCAAACCATCGTTGCAGTGCCGTGTCAATTTTCATGGAAGCAACCGACTTTACCTGCCTCCCTTAAAACGCCTTCACCCTTTGCTTCATCTGCAACGCCCCTTCGTCCATCGCCATTATGCTTCATCTGCAACGGCCATATTTTCTGTGCAAAGGGCCCAGATCAGTCAGGTTGACATCAAGGTAATCTCCTACTCGAAATTGTTCCTAATCCATTATTAAGATCGATAATTGTTTTCTGGTATATGACACTCACCATGCCTTCTGGATGAGCAGCTCCGAATAGCTTTTAGCTTTTGATCTTCACCCACTGTAGATGTCCACGCCCTCTCCAAATTCGCTTTCGCCCACTGGTTTTCTGCCAGTAATAAGCTCAAGTATCTAAAAGCTCATGGAAATCCATCCCTGCATCCATATGCTAGTTGAATACTTCAGAAAAACAAGTACACTGTATAGCACTATTGAAATAACTTTATTTCAAGCTATTTCGAAGCATTTAAGTCTCCTTACCAGCTTTCTTTGCTGCACGAAAGAGGGCCTCTTCAACAAGATGTTGGGCAGGATCTCCATCCGGACAAGATAACATAAGCCATTCCACATGGTTAACCACCTCTTCATTGGTAAAATATTACAGTCTATGGTAACGAAGAGCAGGTGTGCAGGTGATGTATGGCGCAGTGCCAACAAAATCAATTCTAAAGACCTCGAGAAGAGCATCATTCCATTTCGGCTGCGATCACAAGAAGATAAGCATCCATCAGACCAAGAGCATGATGTTATCAATCTATTTCACTGGCTATAATATACCATTGTAAGAGTAGGCTTAAGTTTAAACTGAACGGATGGATGTATTAAATGCAAACCTATGCAACTGAAACAAACATAAATTTACTTTGTAATATTTGAAATTATGCAAAAAAAAAAGCAGTTTATACAAATTCTTTGTGTTTACATGAAGGTCATTAAAATCCTAATGGATGATATTATAGCTAATCTAACATCCCAGGTAGCTGATACAGATCGAAACCAAAGTTTACCCTAGATTGATCTAACACTGAGAATTGGGTAAGTTCCTGAATGGATAATCTCTAACCTGCTTGAGGAAACCTGCACCAAATGCACGTGTGACCTTCAGCGTCCCTTTGACACGGTCATTCATGATAGGCAGTACATCATTTGCATGCTCTGCCTTGATCCTTTGAACCTCCTGAAGAAACACCACTAAAACAAATCAATCATAAAATGCATATAGTTTGACAGTAAGATGCCTCAGAAGGCCAATTTGACAAGGTAAATACTTGGAATGTTGGAACAAAGTAGAAGGCAAAGAAGATCAATTAACACGAGTTTATGATGTTGAATCCAATAAAAAGAACTATGATATTACCTCTTCAACACCTGTACTGTGATCCAAGGATAGTTGCACAGCACCCAAGGTTGGCCTCTTTCCTGGCAGATCCATATCATGCGAACAATTATCAAAGGCCTCCAAATCGTGTGAGGTTTCCTCACTGATTCGTTCCAAGTCTCTGCAGGGCCGAGATTCTCCCACTGCCTGAGATATAGAACCGATTTCACCGAGATCAAGCTTTAGTTTCTTGGCCAAGATTGCCCAACTGTCCCCAACATTCATCACATACACATCTCTTTCCTGGCGGATCCATATCATGCGAATAATTATCAAAGGCCTCCAAATCGTGTGAGGTTTCCTCACTGATTCGTTCCAAGTCTCTGCAGGGCCGAGATTCTCCCACTGCCTGAGATATAGAACTGATTTCACCCAGATCAAGCTTTAGTTTCTTGGCCAAGATTTCCCGACTCTCCCCAACATTCATCACATACACATCTTCTCCCTTCATCAACATTACAAGCACACAAGATCGCATCCAACTCTGGATTTTCCGCGACGGCCTTATCGGCCATTTCCAAGTACGCTTCCTCTGTTTTACTTAAGGCTCGAGACAAGAAAATGTAGTAAAATTTTCAAATTTTGCAAGTCATAGAGAGAGAGACTCTTAACTGCGTCCTCAGAACCCGAAAGTCCGATTTTTAACAAACCCAAAATAGCCAATACTCTGATTTGCCTATGAACCAATTAAAATCAATAAAACATCAAAATAAAATGTTATGAAATGATCAACCAGTGTTAAATTTCCACTAACCAAAAGGGTTTTCTCCCAACTTCATTCCCTGGCGAAATCATCAAAATCCTGCATTCAAATCCTGGCATTCAACAAACCCCAATTCAATGCATTCAACATTCTCCTCTTATGCAGGCAGATTTTTTGAACCCACATCACATGCTGTTCTGTTGGAACTATAGAAGTGTAGCTCTGGCAAATTGAGCCAATTTTCAGAGAGAATTGGGCATGAGAAACCTGCGATCGAAACAAGATTTTGAGTAACGCGATTTTAATATATCTCTGATTACACGACGCATAGAATTTTGCAAATGGCTAGTCTAAGCTCACTGTTTCAAAACCTAGAAATGAAAACTAGGGACGGGATACCACGCGGATAAGTTACCTGGAACAAGTATCCATACCCTGTGCTGGCAATAAAGACGTACCAGATTTAATTTCCTCCATAGTGCGTTCCAATCCTCCAATTCACCGTCATCTGGTTCACTATTTCTATTTCTACGACCTCGTTTCTTCGTCGTCTTTCGAACTAGAAAACATTGATTAGCAGCTGCAACCAATTCCTCCGAGATCAGGCCTGCTGTAAAAGGGTCTGTGGGAAGACCTGGGCGCGACGGAGTTGAAATACTCGAGCCGTAGATGGGTAACGAGTTACTTGAAGGAACTTCAGTCCAGGTTGTGAAATGGAGGAGTTCGATAACAACAGCAGGCTATTCGTGAGGCAAAGGCATTAACCAGCAGCAGGTCTACCTTCCACGGGCTATAGCGCTCTTTAGGGTGGACGGGCACGTGTAATACATGCAGGTGGTGGTTTGTTTCAGTGTCCAACCAACGCTGCGTGCACTTTTTCTAAGTTATTGAAACATCAAATTTAAAAGATATGGCAATAATTCAATTACTTAAAAACTAAATGTGTAAGAGAAATAGCTTGGGAAAGTTCGTTTGTAATGATGAAATAGTTTGGGAAAGTTCGTTTGTAATGAAAAAATGTTTTTAATGAACAAATCTTCTGCTTAGCAGGAAATGAACAAATGTTTTTAATGAACAAATTTCACACCGCGCAATGTTAAAAATTAAGTAGATATGTGGTGCCGCTAAAATGCGTTGTGTGCATATACAAGTATATTGTATCTTTGGAAGCTCAATTCATAGAGGGGACCGTTCAACGCACAAGTGAAAAACAAAAATTTAAGTAACTTAAGTGTTCGAACAGCTGGATCTTGCTCTCGCCATATGGAAAGATTGGAATCATGCTCACGAAGGTATGGATCCGGTCATCCGTTCTTTGCTTCTTCCGGTTGCTTGATTGATGTCGCTTGGTACTGGTGCATCTGGGTATTCTTAAACAACTCGGTTTATGCTGACCGGCCTAAGGGCACCGTGGATGGGCTCTTACGCCGCGGGCTAGGGCAGGGACTAGCTGCCCCGCAGCCCGTCTTGTTTCTTTACTTATTTATTTAGAGCAATCATTAGAAAATGAAAAAAAACTGAAACTAATAAATAAAAAAGTTTAAAGAGGAAAATAAGTAGATTTTACTAAAGTCCAAGACAACAAAAAGGTGACTCCAAAAGAAAAAATTACTAAGATAAGAGATGGACAGTAAGCGTTGCTACCAAAATTATTAAGGTGTCGTTTAATTTCCAAAACATCTGGGAGAGCACGGTATCTAATATATTAAACGTATATATTGCCCAATTTGGTTAGATTCAAATTCAAAACTTGGTCCCATGACCGATTTTATAGGAGGCCTTTGATGGGAAGTCGTTGTCTAATTTAAGCAGAAATCATCCACATGGTTTTTTATTGTCCCCTCTAGGTCTGGAAGTTGGATGGAAGTTGGATTCACTAGTTTCTGAGGTTTTATTTTGCAGGATCGAGTGAGCGAATTTTATTATTAGAAGGGAGTTCTACTTTTTACTATTGTTGTGGGTTATATGTGGGTGCGTTGAGAAATTTTGATTGGAGAAATCAAATTCAAATTTCTTCATGTGTAAATTTTATTATAGAAGGGAATTTCACTCGTCACTATTGTAGGGTGTGCTATATGTGGGTGCGTTGAGAAATTTTGATTGGAGAGATCAAATTTCTTCACGTGAAAATTTTTTTAGAGTACAAAACACAATATGCTAATTTTTATTATTTAAATTATAATTTTTGAATGCTAAATAGAATATATATAGGACCAAATAAAAGTTTTGACCAAATAAAAATTTTAACAATACAAACTTATTGTTTTTCATGATATATGCATATTTTTAGAAAAATGATATATAACATCTATGTAATTAACATTAAAATATTTTACATAACATGTACCTCCAAACATTTTATCAGGCAAATTAAAATAGTTTTCTATTATTCATATATTTTTAAGTACATGTCACTGTTAATTCCTATTATAATATTTTATTGATAATTTACATTGAATATTTTTTTATATACCACATTAAAATATCTTATTTAAGTCTTTTGTTAAAATAGTTATGAAGATGATTTCAGCATCTTACTATTAATTACTTTTACAACATATTCCTTTCCTTTATGATAGTATGACATATTCTATTTGAGAACCATAAGATTTATTTTTTACTTTTATTTTAAAGAATCAATATAGACGGACTATTACCAAATTATTTACAACATTCTCCTTATATTAGATTCTGTAAAATGAACCTCATGTATTTGATACTAATACAAATTTATTTTTATAAATAATAATTGTTTTAAAATTATATATTTTAATAATTATAATAAAAAAACTAAATTATAATTAACCTACATAAATAAAAGTTTTTATATATATTGATAAATAAAAGTTTATATATATATATTGAATTGGAAAGGCTAACTAATATTGATATGAATATATTATTCTTATCAATTAAGCTTTAATTAAGATTTGCTTAACGGGATATTTTGTATTTATTTTCCCATCCCATATTCAAATGGAACGACTAATTAAGATCTCTTTCAACACATTATATTTGTAAATAGTTTATAAAAACCGGATTATTCACTGGAAAATTTTTATAATTTATTTGATGGGATATCTTGGTAAAGTAAAAACATATTATTGTTATATATATATTTGTATTAGAGAGTGTAAAAAATATAAATATATATGTATATATAAATTTAGTTTAAAGTTTAATAGTATAAGTATTTAACAATGTTATATTTAGGCTCACGGGGCTTGGATTGATGGTGAATGAGTGCATTGTTAATGCACTCCTTGTGATAGGTCACTGGTTCAAATCCCCTGTGGGTGTTTGCCTACTGAGAAAGAAAGAAAAACAATGATGTTATATTTGAAATGTTTTTCTCTAATAAATTTAAATTTATAAAATAATTAAGAAGTTAATATTCTCTTGTAAAGTTGCTTAAAATAAATTTAAATTTTAAAATATCACTACTAAAACCAACATTCCTAAAACTGCTTTACCTGAAAACTAAATAATATAGGAAAAAACAACAATTAAAAATGATAAAAAGATAATAATTAAGGGTGCTTTAAAAAGATGGAAATAAAAAAAATACAAATAAATTTATCAACAAAATTTGAATGACTATACCATATTTCAAAGTATTTCATCCTATGCATACATATAATTGTTCCAAAAATACAACAACAATTAAAAACATAAATAACTAAGGGTGCATATTATTTAAAAATGGATTGAAATGGAGGTAAAATACAAAACATATTTATCAAAAAAATATTTCATCTTATGGATATTAGGATGAATGAATTATAGAAGAGCAGGATACATTTTAGGTAAAAAATCTTTGACAAGATTATATTATTGGTTGCTATAGGGTGTGTTACTACATCAATGTTGAATGCAATAGTCCATGAAATATTATTTTGCATTGAATTCATTGTCACGTGGGACAACATAACTATGAGAAGGATTGCCCTGGCTAGATGTTTTGTGAACCCCTAATTGGAAGGAGGCAAAAGATAGGATTCTAAGCAATGGTGTTTTATAAATCCATCATGGATATGTGATAGCGGTTAAATCCCTTCCATCCAGCTATTAATTATTGTAAGGATGAATTATAAGCTTTTACAGGATTTGGTGTAATCATTTTGTGTTCCATGACATGATATGAGTATTACCTACATTTTTTTTTTTTTTTGTAAATAAGAGTTTGTATTAACAAAAGGAGAATATGTTACAAAACTTCTGCAAATGCAGATTTAGGGGTAGCTTAACAGCTTACCTGGCAAGAAAGATTTGCATTTGAAACCAGGGAGAACCAGCACACTACGCAGGGCGGCAACGCTTCACAAAATTAACTCGTGCACACCACACAGGGCGGCTAGGAAAGAGACCAAAAAAGGAACCAGTGCACCACGCAGGGCAGCCACAAGGAAATAGCAAATTAACCCAAAAACTGAGAGCGGGGGGGCCATGTTTCCACGAGTAGAGAGCTGAGTACAAGGTGAACGAACGAAGAGTATAAAAACCTGGAACGCGAGAGACCAAGGGAGCCAAAAGGGAAGGAAGGCCGGAACCGTCAGTGGTGGGTTGGCCCCTGCTTCGGCGGGAGGCTGGTCCCCGGCTTCGGAGTGTCATTCAGAGGACCGCCTGAAGTCTCCCCAGAAAAACCTTCTTAATTGGCCACATTCCTCATTAGCTTTATGAGCACCATGAGCTTCTTGCTAATAACATCAGCTTGCTGGTCAAGCGACGACAGTTTAAACTCAATGCTTTCGACGACACACATATGGTCATGCTCCATCGCGTCCATTTGGCGCTTGAGCTTCTGAACTCTTTCATCTTGCTCCTCCTGCTCTATCAGAACCTTAGCCAACATTGTTTTCATTCTCCAAGCCTCTGCTTGGGTTCTGACAAATTGTGTAGCACGAGTATAGGTGGTGTTGGGGTCCTGAAGCCAACTGACCTCCCTCTCCAATTGATGGTCAGATAATTTAGCTTCCTCCTCCTTG